>JACEEZ010025272.1:144445-218480 GCA_016584305.1 Chionoecetes opilio | reverse complement strand
TTTATAATGGCGTCAATATTCTATTCTAACAACACCCCTAACGTCAATATTCTATCCGTTCACTCCCACCACCTTCATCATCTAAGGAAGAAGAACAAATGTATAGTGTGGCGTCAATATTGTATTCTAACACCCCAGACTGCTGAGTTCCTTCAAGTTTGTTGGGGGAGGAGAGGAGCGATGTTTCTTATTCTACATTAGCTTAGTGGTTACAGGCAGTGGATGCCGATCCTCCCATTGACGAAACCGCACCCTCTCTTGACGAAGTCAGAGAGGCTGTAGCAAAGTTGAGGGGTGGAAAGGCAGTTGGTGTTTGTAATATCAGTGCGGAGCTCCTCAAAGCTGGAGGTGAGGCCATGATCCGCGGGTTGCATGCTGTCCTGACTGCCGTGTGGCAATCAGGTACCATTCCTCCTGACTGGAAAAGGGGGCTGGTCGTCCCTATCTGGAAAGGGAAAGGGAACCGTCAGGACTGCAACAATTACCGTGGTATTACACTGCTCAGCGTACCAGGCAAGGTGCTTGCCCATCTATTGCTGACACAGATTCGCAGTCATCTGGTGAAGCATCAGAGACCTCAGCAGTCTGGGTTCACGCCTGGTAAGTCAACAACGGACCGTATTCTAGCGCTTCGTGTCCTGGTGGAACGCCGACGTGAGTTTCGACAGGGGATGCTTGCAGCCTATGTTGATCTCAAGAAGGCGTTTGACTCAGTGCATCGTGAGTCACTTTGGGATCTTCTGCGACTTCTAGGGATTCCTGCAAGGACTATTAGTTTGATAACTGGTCTGTATTCTGGGATTGAGAGTGCTGTGAAGTGTGGGGCAGGTGTATCCAGCTTCTTTTCTGTGAATACAGGAGTGAGGCAAGGGTGCGTCCTTGCCCCATCACTTTTCAACGTTTGTATGGACTGGGTATTGGACAAGGTTGTAGATCAAAGTGATTGTGGAGCATCCGTCGGCAACACCAAGATCACTGATCTTGTTTTTGCCGATGATGCAGTAATCTTTGCTGAGTCGCTGGAGGTCCTGGTGATGGCTCTCGAGGCGCTGCACGAGGAGGCAAAGCCTTTGGGACTTGAGGTCTCCTGGCTCAAGACCAAGGTCCAGGTGTTTGGAGACTTACTAGATGAAGCAGTACAGTCTGTTTATGCGTGTGGCGAGGACATTGAGATCTTGGAAAGTTTTACATACCTTGGTAGCGCAGTCCATAATGACGGCGGGTCACGTCAAGAAGTCTTACGGCGGATTGGCATAGCCCACGGTGTTATGGACTCGCTCAGCGGGAGTATTTGGCTTTGTCGGTATTTTGTGCAGAAGGACAAATACCCGGGATCTTCAAGTCGCTTGTGATCCCTGTCTTACTCTATGGTTGTGAGAAAAGGAACTAAATAGTGACTTGAAGAGACGAATCAATGCCTTTGGTAATAAGTGTCTTCGCAGAATCATGGGGTATCGCTGGCATGATTACGTGTCAAATCAGCGTTTTGCACCGTGAGGCTGAATCGAGGCCTATTACCTGCATAGGCCAGTCAGCGCCAACTTCGGCTATAGGGGCATTTTGGCACGCTACCTTGAAACCGATCCTTCCCATCGGGTTGTATCTGTAAGAAGACAACCCGGCGGGGAGGGGGCCCAAGGGGGCGCCCCCAAGGCCCTCGTTGCTGGGGCAATTTATGTTTTTTGGGTCGAGAGCTGTTTGGGTATGGGAAAGGAGCCTGCATGGGAGCTCGCGCGTGGTGACCCCCGGAGTGGCGTCGTAGGGTGGCGAGGCGACGCCCCCCCGGCGTATGCCCCCAAATGATTGTTTTGATTAGTGATCAAGGGGTCATTTCTGCTCCCTCTTTGTGGTAACGTCTTGAGGTATCTGACAGGGACGGAAAACAAATACAATACACAAGGGCAGGAAAGGTACTCTAAATCCCCGTTTGTTAGCAATCAAATCCCCGTCAATGTTTCCTAAATTAAAATCTCCTACCACGCATAATCAATTATATCTACAAGCCTTGCTTATTTTTGCCATATAGGAACTGAATCCTCTTTACATAAATTTGGAGGCCTGTACACTATATCCAAGACCATTTTATCAGCTCCTTCCCTAGCTTCCATCCATATAGACTCTACACTATTATGTTTTTTTAACATTGTTAACAAAACACTGCAATGCATCCCTGGCATAAAGTGCAACTCCTCCACCCCTCCTGCCTAGCCTGTCCTTGTGAAATACCTTGTACCCATCTATCTCAACATCTGGATTATATACTTTGCCTGTAATATCTAACCATGTTTCTGTTAATGCTATTTTATCAAAATCTTCTACACTAGATATTCCTCTCAGTAAATCTATCTTGTTTAAGATACTCCTCCAGTTTGTGTAGTAAACCTTTAATTAAGTAAATCTTCATCTTGTCAATTTTCACAATAGCTATATATAAGCCCTTCCTCTCTTTCCTCCTACAAGTCTCTTTAGTTCCCTGCTTTCTAAAACCATTTCTAGTGTCACTGGTTTCCATATAAAATAAAATAAAATAAAAGAGAATAAAAGAGAAAACGTAAAGGTGTAAGGCTGTGGAGCCCGCCAACTCCTACGGAATATTGCCCATTGAAAGGGTATGGACAGAGCTGGGTAGTATCTAAATCATTTGTATTTAAATACGTATCTAAATACATTTGTGTATTTAAAAACTGTATTTATAAATACATTGGTTTTCAGGTATTTAAATACAGTATTTAAATAATTTTATGAGTATTTAAATACATTGTATTTAAAACTCATAATTAAAATTTAAAATTTTTTTATCAGTTTATTTTTGACCATAAACCCGCCCATCTATCTGGCAATCCTGATGTACAGTGAACCATGTTTTCCATTTTTCAAGAAATTTCCTTATATTAAGGAAATTTAGGTCTGAGAAGGAAATTTCTAAGGAAACCCAAAATCTAAGGAAATCCTAAGAAAATCCAATTTTGTTCGGATATGTTAAAATTTGTGTATTTAAAATGTATTTACAAATGTATTTAAATACAATTGATTTTATTAGTATTTAGTATTTAATACAATCGTAAAATGTTTTAGTATTTGGTATTTAAATACATTCTCCCATGTATTTAGTATTTAGTATTTAAATACTTCAATGTATTTAGTGCCCAGCTCTGGGTATGGATAAGGTAACATTGCATAGGAAAGCTCAATGGTGTAATGGATGGCAGCAAACTTACCAAGGTATCTGTTGTTACGTGCTTAATGCAAGGGCAGGGAACTGGTAAGTGCCACTGCAGCGACCCGAGCTGATCCAGGGAAACCCTCACCCCAATCTGGCTGGTGATTTAACCCCCGTATCTATTTAAAAGCCTTAATATAGTCATAAATCAGATGGGGAACACACAGACACATCTTTACATCTCTGATTATAGTCTGATACCGAACGGAAGGTAGGGGGGGGAGAGAGGGGAGAGAGAGGAGAGAGAGAAAAAAGAGAGAGAGAGAGAGAGAGAGAGAGAGGGGAGAGAGAGAGAGAGAGAGAGAGAGAGAAAGAGAGAAGAAGAAGAGAGAGAGAGAGAGTTATGATAAAAGGTGCGTGAGATTGAACTTCTTTTCTCTCTCTCTCTTTCCGGGACGGTGAGTTTCTCTCTTTATAGTCAATTCGGAACGCGCTCTTCATTCCTTTCCTCTTCCTCCACCCAGGGTCATACATAATTTTTTTTATGAACCTTACCTCCCCCTGAGGGCAAGAGGACCCAAAAAAATTTCTTCCTTTATTGACCTTGCCTCCCCTTTGCGCCCCTAATTAAAACCTATAAGTGTTTAGATTTAAGTTTATTTTTCCCCTCTAGTACTTAAGTTAACTCCTGTCTTGTGTTTGCTTTGTGCCAATGGCAAAACAAACACAATTAAACTCCAGAGAAAGTTTTTAATATGCCTAAAGAAAGAAAAAGAGGAAACAATGGTGGATGTCTGCAAGGCGTGATTTCTTGATGAAGGGATATTCATACTAATGCTGTGAAGACCATTTGATGTATAATTATTATGTATGTATTTGTGCATGGATAAGTACTTGTAAATGATATGTAGCTGTGGGGCTTTACTGAGCTGTGATAAGTTGCGGATTGGTATGCCTATGCCAGCCTTTTGAGGTAGGATGAGACAGGCTGGGGGGTTTTCATGTTATGTATACCAAAGGTGGGCATTCCGCAATTTTAGTCTGCAATTCCGCAAATTTTCGGAATGGTAATTCGGGTTTCGGAATTGAGCAATTACGGATGCCTGAAAAAATTGCGGAATTTGCGAATTGCGGATCGCCAAATTTTGAAACCCCAATCGCAATAACTTGCGGAATGGGTAATTTGGTTTTTGGAATTGCGCAATTACGGATGCCTGAAAAAATGCAAAATTGCGGGTTGCGGACCGCCAAAATTTTGAAACGCAATCGCAATAATTATGACGGTCAAACCCCCTTCACAGTGGCAAGTGCCCGCGTGAACATAAGTTCCCACCAATATTGTGGAACGACACTGGGCCAGCTGCTAAAATTTCAAGTGTAGCAAGTCACTCAGTCAGTGCGTGCTGGACTTGGGATTGAAGCGTGTACGCTGGGCCTTTGTGTGATAGGGTTTCCAACCTCCACATGCTGAACCAGGGAAAAATTTGGGGGAGGAGGAGGAGAAAGGTAGGAGAGGAGAGGAGGGGAGGAAGAGGGGAGGCAAAGGATTAGATTACTTAGATTAGTGTTACTAGCCAGTAGCTGTGAAGTGTAAAGAAAGAAAAACACTAAAGAGACAAAGACTTAATTGTGAAGGACAAGTAACAAGTATAGACAAAAAGAATAGGAATACAGAAGTATTAAACAAAAACTAATAAAGAGTCTAGAGACATTTTGTTTTAATTGTAGGTGTTTAAGGCCCGTACCGAGAGTCATGACGGTAGGCGGTAAAACGAAAGAACGGCAGACCTTCGCTTACCATAAGACGGATAAAAACCCTGTAATTTTGGAACGAAGAGCAGGGGCGCGGTTGGGGGGTCAAGGTTGGGAAAACACGGGTATCCCCGTGGGCTTCACTCAAATTTCGATGAAATTTTTATTACTTCCTAATCTGGAGGGGTTAAGAGATATGTTAAAAAAATTCTTGCCAATATGTATTTAATATAAGTTAAGATTATTAGGTATTACATATGCGGCAATAAGTGATTTTAGTAACAATAATGAGGAGGTTCAGGGTAAAGGGCGGCTATTGCTTTGCCGCCGCCGCCATCAAGGTCGCTGCCAGAAACCCCCCAGCACATTTCTCGTACCGCTTATGTTCACATGAGCGGTAAGAGAAACTTACGTATACACCCCCTCTACTGTTAATTAACTTTATTAAATATTATATCATCACTTCATACCCGATCGCAACGTTTCTGTTTTATGTTTGTGATGAGTATACGGCAAATTCCCCATTATACACTATTGTAGGTCGTACTGCTGGCTCCGCAGTTTTTAAGCAACATTGTTACCATACATTGCCGCGGCGTGAAATCTCAACCAACCTCCGTGTTTACTCTCGGTAAAGATACGAAGGTTTTCCGTTCGTCGCTACCTCGCTGTTTGTCGCTCTACCGCCTTCAACTCTCGGTACGGGCCTAAGAGTCTAGAGATGTTTTAAGAGTCTCGAGACAATTTTGTTTTAATTGTATTTTTTTGTTTAATTGTAGGTGTCAAAATTAGTTTGCGGAAATGCGGAATTGCGGAATTGCAGTTGCGAAAAGGCCTATCTGAAAAAAATGCGGAATTGCGATTGCGGACTGGTGCAGGTGGAATTGCGGAGTTGCGATTGCGGAATTGTTTTTGTCGTGTCCTCCTGACGCGTCGGGGACCGCTGCTCGGGCACCATTGCAGGCTCTGTAGGTCCTGGAAATTCATAGTCCTGAGTTTTCTGTGATCAATATGCCTCAAAATACTCTTTCCGTCTTCCAGCGTTACCACCATGCCGTTCCTTGACAAGCCGACACTGTACCCGGCAACCACTTAGCCCACCTAGCCTCGACACGCTGGTACGTAAAATCCGTCTCCCACTGTGAAATGATCTTGGTCGGCATGTTATCATATCGCACCTTTTGAGCCCACTGATACTTCTCCACTCTGCCTCTCCTAATATCTTGTCTGAGCAGATTTCCAGGTGTGTCCTCATTGGACGGTTTTAATAGCTGCTCTGGCGGGAAATTACGCCTGTTGCAGTATGAGAGTACAGCGATAGTTAAACAAAAATCTAGCAACCCTAGTATCCAGGCTACCACCCCTCGTTGTTTTCTTCATTCCCAAAATTTAAAAGTTTCACTGCACGCTCAACTATCCATTACTTTTAGGAGACCCCAAAGGGAAAATTATATGTCTGATCCATTACGCTGACAAAACGACTGAATTCCCGGGCATGTTGAAGCAGGCAGCATTGTCTGTTACAATGGTTCTCAGGAAGCCCAAATTGGCAAAACTTTGTCTGCACTTCTCAATAGTCACATATGCTGAAGGGGACGATGGGTTTTATGAACATTCCCGCCACTTACTTTTGTGCTTTAGTAAAGAGCAAAGTATAGTATAGAAGCACAAAAAGTACATAAAAAACAAGTGCAGTCACTAAAAACTTAAATAATTTACGATTAAAGACGTATAAAACATCAATAAAATATTAAAATAGTAAACACCAAAAACTACTGTCAATTTCAGTAATTAAGATTTGAAGAGAGAGGGGAGAGAGTAGAGAGAGAAGAGAGAGGAGAGAGAGAGGAGAAAAGAAGAGAAGAGGAGAGAGAGAGAGAGAGAGAGAGAAGGAGAGAGAGAGAGAGGAAGGAGAGAAGAAGAAGAGGGGGAGAGAAGCGGGGGAGCGAGGAAGGGGCCCGAGCGAGAGAGGAGAAGGCGAGAGGAGAGAGAGAGGAAGAGGAGAGGAGAGAGAGAGAGGGAAGGAGAGAAAAGAGAAGAGAGAAGATGATGAAAGGAAGAAGATTGAGAGGAAGGTTTTAAAAAAAAATTGAATATTTGATAATTGCAATAGAGATAATGGCCCATCCTTCCCTCTCCTTGCTCCATCGAGATGCCTTTGCTCGATCCTATCCTTTTGCTTCTCTCCCACAGATTACGGTGTGGGAGCCCGACCGGCCAAAGGCTCACCGATAGCTCTTCCCTCATTTATAAATTACATTTTGGGGGTTCTAAAGGATCTGTGAAGGTCTGGAGGAAAAAAAAAAAAAAGATACCATAAGGGCGGAAAGACTCTAGAATTTTACCTAACTCATTGCATTGATACATAACATGAAAAAAACCCCAGTCTGTCTCATCCTACCTCAAAAAGATGTGCATACCACTCCCGCAACTTATCACAGCTCAGCAAGCCCACAGTTCTTTTATCATTTTGCAATTACTTATCCATGCCAGTAATACTTTTAATAACATGGGGAACAAATTTTTGTTGGTTAGGTCTGACACTTGTTATTTTATTATTTTTTGGGTGCTAAATCCAAAACTGATCTCATTTTTTTCTCTCACTAAGTTTTTAAACTGTAGATTTTCGTTTTCTTAAAAAATATGTAAAAATATGTCCCTACAGTAACGTGCTTATTTTATAAAGTTGCAAGGGTTTAAAATAAATGAAAATAAAAGATTATAGGCATGAATGAATTTTATTTAACTTATCATGTTTTTAGAAAGGTAAGGCTTAATTGTGTGCAGGTTAGTAAAAATTTTTTTTTGTAGCTTTGTCTCAGTGTTCAACTTGAGACTATCGGTTTGATGCTCACATAGTCACATCATATGCACATCCCATTTACCTGGTACGTTCTTCCATACCTTCAAATTTTTTGGGTTTGAAATCGTTCACCTCGCTCGTCGCTAGCAGCACCAAGATTTTCGAAAGTTTGGCAGATCTATGCAAAAATTACTTTAATCTCTATTGAACCAAGCGCTTTGTAGCTTTTTCCAATATGTTCTGACATTTCTGTGTAATCTTGCCGTGTATTTCCAAGAAGTTCTTGACGACTCTTTTTTTGAATGTAGCCAAATTCTTTTTTCAAGGTCTGATCATAGTACCGTTGAAATGTTCTCTATGATAGCTGTCGAATTTGTGGAATCACACACCGCTTGATTTTTTTTTCAATTGACAGTCAGGAAATGCCAAGATGTGTCTTAAACGTCGCCATATTGACAATGCTTTTACAAATTGTTTCATGAGACTAGTTTTTTTTGCAGGGGGGGAATTTATTTTCATCCTGTAAACAGTGCTCATGTCTTTGGATCTCAGGTTTAAGATAGATCTCGGAGCCAATTGTCTGACCCATGCTTCTCTCGAGCTCTGTATCCCACATCTAGAAGCAGGAATTTTGTGTATCCGTTGTTACCAGAAGAAGGCACCATTTTAAGGTCAACCAGTTTATCAATTTGTTTGTCATATTGCAATAACTCAATGTCTCTTTAAAATCTCATATTTTCTTCACGAAGACAGCCCGAATGCCCAATAGGACTGGCCAAACAATTGCATTGTGTAGAAGGACACACTTAAGCTCCGCTTTGAGCTAAATAACAATGCCATTCTTTGGTTTGTAGATTAAAAGCCTAATTCCTTCAGTAAACCAGATGTTATGGAAAAACAAAACCGCTGGCACTTCGAAAAGTACTGCGAAATGTACTTCTCTGTTCGAAAGTATGATACCTTCACTCCTTGTTCAAGTATGTTTTTCTCGTTCAGTCTTGATGTAGTATTTCTGAGCTTTTTTGGATAGGCCAATCACTGTAAATCTTTTCACTCGTTTCTGTAAAATCCCCTCGAATGAATCTCCGTGATGTCAAATTGCATCATTGCTGTTCACTGCGTTCTTCAACATCACTCAGATTTCTAGAGGGGTAGTTTTTTCGAAAACTGGCATTTTTTCAGCTGAATGAGGCATTTCTTATTTGCGAGGATAATTAATAATTCTATTTTACTTTTTTTTTTTTTTAAACCCTGAATGTTTTACAAAAACAAAGTAACAGTTGTGGAATATCTTTTTGCTCTCGCCAAACCTGGGGATACCAATGCCAATTTTTCACGTGTTCCTTTGGCCCAATCCGTATCTTCTCGACCACGCTTGCCACTTTGAGGGCCCCAAATTGCTTGTCTTGATCACCGATTTCACTTTAAAATATCGAAAATGCTTGTGACAAATACGCTGTGCCTGCCTCTGCTTGGAATGGTGAACTAACATTATAAGCGGGAAGGAGCAGGTTTTTAGCATTACGACGAGACGTAGCGGGAAACAGACATGATCTGAAAACAAAAAAAAAATATATACCTATGAAAAATAAAAACTAAGCTGGAAATAGTTACAAGCTTTGAAAACAAAAAAAACACATAAAACAAATAGAAAATTACAAGGGGTATGTTGTTAACAAGGTTAAGAGAAAAGTAAAAAACAAATCCTAATTCCTACTTTTCCTAGCTTTTTTTGCAGATATTGATAGTACTGACCTTATTGGGAGCTGCACACACTCTCACGCATGTCTAATTGTAACTGACAACAATTGCCACATAGCTCTCGATGATCAATCGTTATCAGCTGGCAATTTTACTACCAGCTCAAGTGGAATTTTGCTTATCTGGAGGGTAAGTTTGGGGAAAGAAAAATTGACGTGCTAAAAAAAACAGATACAGTTTTTGGGATCAGCATGCCAATTTTAGTCTAAATAAGCTCAAAAATTTTAACTCAACATTGTTTTTTTCTTAAAAATTTTTTCTCCAGTGTAATACATCAAATAGTCTTCACACATAGTCATAAATATTTCATCACCGAGAAATCACCCCTTGGGCAGACATCCACCACTGTTTCCTCTTTCTTTTCTTTAGGCCAAGTTATGAACACTTTCTCGGATTTTTTATTGTGGTTTTTTTTGGGCACATTGGCACAAAACAAAACATGATATGTTTCTTTTTGTCTAGGACATGTTGAATGGTAGATACTGACAGTCTGCTGAGCCAAAAAGAAGCCGATCAGCAGGGGAACCTCAAGTAAACTACGTCACAACCAATCACAGCGCGTTCCGCCGTGTTGTGATTATTTTGGCCCCCAAAAAAGCCCTATATTTTCTTTTTTGGTGCATTTCCAGCAAAAAGATATGAGTCAGTGATATGTAGCCTATATTGCATCCAAAGCTTCATAATACTCCGTGTTTTAGGGTGTGAGTAAACGGGGACCATTGGTCTGTATCATCAAAATAACTGTTCACATTGAAAAATCAATATCACTGCCCAACTATATGAGGCTTGAAGATTTCAAATCTATCGTTACCCAAGTAGAAATAAATGGGTCCATTCTCCCTTTGAGGTACGCCGACTCTGCAACTTCCGGCTCGAGGATAATTAATTTTCACCTGCATTTCCTTTCGCTAGGTAAGGAAATATATAGGAACACAAGCAAATTACCATGTAGGTAGGCTAGGTACCCTATCACAAAGGTCATTTATAATACTTCCTTTACTACTGATACTGTGATACACCAGTCTGAAAGATAATAGCTTCTAAAAATCGATAATTTGATCGGATTTGCAGGGGGATGCTAGAAAGAACATGACTTTTCTCAACTATGTCTCCCAGCTGGTTTTTAAAGGGCTTTAGTTCTCTTTCCTTCCTCTACCTCATAAATTGGCTTTATTTCCCTTTTTTGTTTCTCTCTCTCTCTCTCTCTCTCTTTTTCTCCCCTCTCTCCTCTTCTCTCTTCTCTTCTCTCTCTCTCTTTTCTCTCCCCTCTCTCTCTCTTCTCTCTCTCTCTTCTCTCTCTCTCTCCTCTCTCTCTCTCGCTCTCTCTCCTCTCTCTTCTCTCTCTCTCTCTCTCTCTCTTCTCTCTCTCTCCTCTCTCTCTCTCTCTCTTTTCTCTCTCTCTCTTCTCCTCTCTCTCTCTCTCTCCCCTACCTTTTCTCTCTCTCTCTCTTTTCTTTTTATTTTCCCTCCCCTTTTCCCTTTTTTTTTTTCCTCTTTTTGTTGATCCATTACTTTTCAGGGACTATTAGTGTTTTTCAAGGAACCTATTCTTTAATTATCCCCGGCACCTATGTCTATACTTCCTCTCCTGTCACGTGCACTTACTTAATTTATTTCAATGAGTTATGATATCTTTATTCTAATCTACACGGTACAAGTCCTTAGAGCTTCTTCAAGACGGTGGTCGGTAGCAGTTTTCACCATTTGCACCTCAACTTTACACCTCCCAGTCTTACATTTTCCCTCCCAGGATACCAAGATAAAACATAAGAAAATAAGGGAGCAATAAAAGCCCGGACCTCACGAAGAGTTTTTTTGATATTTCTACCCCTACATCCACCTTGCATCCCCATCCCTGAAATTTCTAGCCTCCTTTTAAAACTCCCTAATGATTCCGCATACAACCTGTCAGTGATCTTTCCAATCATGGGTCAATCCAATTCCTATACTATACTGTATCTGTATATCTTCTGTATTCTGTCTTGTATTATCCTTGTTCCCTCCACCTCACTCTATCTTCACATTTTAAAAAGGGGTCGTCCTCTCACACACTACATCTTCAGCATCTTTCACTCCTCAATATCTTCTACATCTCATTCTCCCATTATCTCTGGCCAGGTGTTCAAACCCCATTATCTCTGCACAGGGTTCAAAACCCATTATTCTGGCAAGGGTCCAAACCCCATTATCTCTGGCACAGGTGTTCCAAACCCCATTTCTCTGGCAAGTGTTCAACCCTTTATCTCTGGCACAGGTGTTCAAACCCCAATATCTTTTGGCCAGGTGTTCAAACCCTATTATCTCGGCAGAGTTTTCAAACCATCTCAAAATGCTGGCCCTCACACTCTATAATTCAAATATCAGGCAGGATGAAAAAGGATATTCAAAAATAACTCGCGTTATCTATTTATATATATTATAGTTATATATATATTTAATATATAAAAATTATATTATCAATATATATATTATATATAAAATTTAAAATATATATATATATATATAGGGAGGTCCCATTATCGACATCGGTATACGATAATCCGATGTACGAGATGTGTTTAAATTAAGGGTCATTTTCAATATCGAATCGAAATCCAATGCTACGTCATTTAGACTGGGGTGAGTAAAAATTATCAATTTTAAAATCTCGCCTACCACTCCAGCTGGGCAAAAGGAATTTGGTTGACCCAGTCAGATCACCTTTAGCAAGCCGTGACCTTTAAGGGTAATTAAGCATATGGCGCGGCCTGAAGTTAAATTATTTTAACAGTGTGCGGCACCAACTTGGGATAGCGTCATCGACATGAGGGTAATTTAAGCATTGGCGGCCTGATCCTTAGGGGAATTTGCCAGGTGTTCGGCTCCAACCTTGGGACCGCATTCAATGACCTGAAGGGTAATTAAGCATATTGCGCCGCCGATCCTTAGGGATAATTAGGCAGGTGTGCGCCCCAATCTTAGGGACCTTACAATACCCTTTTGTATCACGCGGGTCCCCTACGTACAACGTCCTTTTTGCTTGGTTGCAGGTTTTATGTTAATTAATGTGCAGTTTGTTATTGTTCCGTATTTCCTTTTCAGAATGTTTTTTTACAGAATAGGTAGTACCGTGGGGGAATATAAACGCTGTGTGTTGCTGTTTTGCCTATAGTTTATTTTAAGCTTAAAAGCACGTTTTTTTTTGTTTTTTTTTTTTTTTATTGATTTGGGCCTGGACCA
Organism: Chionoecetes opilio; assembly: GCA_016584305.1. Lineage (NCBI taxonomy): Eukaryota > Metazoa > Arthropoda > Malacostraca > Decapoda > Majidae > Chionoecetes > Chionoecetes opilio. Next base: position 205,785 of record JACEEZ010025272.1, on the reverse strand, counting down.
ACCTATATTTACCATAGTTATGTGTTCGTTTAAAGAATTTCGCTTTAGAGAATTGCCAGGTGGACCTTCTGTCTATCTTCGGGACCCCGTATATTAATTATATATATTAAATATAATTTCTTAGTATTATATAAATTATTATAAATATGATATAAATTTTATATATAAATTTAAATATAATATATAATATAATTAAATTAATAATATTTTATATATATATATAATAAAAATATAATATATATATATATATAATATAATATAATTTTAAAAATATTTTATAAAATATATTATTATCTTTTAAAATATTTTATAATATAAGTATATAAAATAAAATAAATAATATAATATGTGTTTAAGAAGGATAAAACGGTTTTTTTAAGTTGTTTAAAGTTTTTGTTCTGTGCTTCGCTTGCTTACATAATACATATACAGAGGGTTATAGTTTATCATCTTCGTGATTAGTAACACATTTGTTCAAAATAATACAACTTTATTCACAAGAACAGAAAATACATCGTAAAAAGAGCAAGCCTTACATCACCAACTTAAAAACTATTGGAAAGAAGAATAACCTGCCTAATGTAAAAAAGGAAAAACTAATACATGTAAAAAATGCATGTAGAAAAATGCCATTAAGACAAGAGATTTGAATGAAGTTGAGCCCTGCCTTTCCGTTAGGGACTAGCCTTAAGGCTAAGACCTAACTGAACAGCAGCTTTGAAAAATGAAAAATAACAGACAAACCAAATATATTGCCCGTTTTCATGTGGCTTACTCCTGCAAATCTTGTCTTGCTTTATCCCTCTGTTTTCTTTCTTCTCCACGTTATGGTAACATGTGATGTGGAGCTGTCATGGCTCTGTGAGGTAGCTGAAGTAAGGGCATGTTGGCCAATGTTGACTGAGAGACGTAAATAGCCTACAGAAGCACAAGTGTTCTTTCCTTGCTAACCTTACTATGGGTGCTTGATGTTTCCTGAGGGAGGGGTTGCACTGCTGCAGATGCTGGCAAGGAGAGGAAAGCCGCCTGCTGGTGAGGCCTTGGTTTACATGACTCCAGGAGCTTAAATTGATGAATGTCATGGAGTAGCTACATTTTGTACACATTGCTTGTGGCTGTGAGTCAAGCTTCAACGAGGCCACACACAGCGCCGTGACGGGATGGCTGTCCCATAACCCATCACCACTCAGCACTGTCCTCCCAACATTCATCACAGAGCTATTTCACATTCATGCGATGAGTACTTGGACTTACAAGCGAATAGCTGACAGTTTATTTAATGTATAAAACTTATCTATAATGAGTTGAAGAAACTATTCAAAATTGTAACCATAAGTCTACTACGTGCAAGGATAAGAGTTTTTTATATTTTTAAATTCCTTCTTATAGATAATAATCAATGTCCGCAGGCAAATCGGAAGTCTTAGAAGTTTTACCTCCATATAGTTCTAACACAAAGCACAATCACTTATATAGCTCTCAATAACAAACCTGTCTCAGTGACTGCTTCCAACTGGCCTCCTTAAACCAGACACTTGTGTTTTGGGACATTACATGCGGACATCGATCTTCATGTTTGCACCCATCCACCCATGCCGTCAGTGAGGGAGGACAATCCAGTTGAATTTATCAAGCCTTTAACTGCTGGTAAGCAGACGACATACTGTATATGTTTAGTTTTGTACAGTATAATTCATCTGCTGTGATTACCATTCAGAATATCATTTATTTACCCATGTTCTTGGTGAGAATGAGCCCACCTGAGGTTAGCCTGGTGTCGAGTGATGCATTACATTCCGGAGGCGGTTTCCTGAGTGTCCTAAAGACACTCCTTGTCCTTTTGTCCAGCAAAGGAAGACACACTTCGAAAAAATCTCGCCACAGAATCGTGATAAATCTACCGCAATCAGCCACACACCCAGTTCCAGGGTGTGTTGACCTCCCGTCCATTTTGGGGGAGGGGGACACCCTCCTCACCTGCCATACAGCCTCCACACTTTGACGCAGCGTCTGAAGGTGAAGACACGCGAACAACATCCTCAGAAAGTTAAGTTTTGAACACGTTTCATCTCTGCAGTCCTTCATGGGAAAAGTGACCTGAGTTGCGGTTTTCCCTCATGTAAAGGTAGAGCCTCCACAGTCAGCGGTGGTGGTGCCGTGGCCTTGCCCACCACCAACCTCAGCTGCTTAAGTTCGCTTCGGTGACAGCATCCATTTGTTTGGTGAGTCAGTGGGTGCCACATTCCCTGCTGCAGTTCTATGAGAACCTCACCTGTACAAAGGATTTCATTGAGAACCAAGACTGGCGGGTGTTTTTAGAAGAGTATCTGACAATGAACAGAATGTCAGATGATGTGATTATTTAACAATGCCTTTGACACCAAAACAAGTGGGCATTTTATGAATATGTTCAATATATCCTTCTTCTAACACTGAAGAAATGCATGATTATTTTCAGTGATATATTAAATACTTAAATGAGCATCCAGAAATGTACCCCGTGTCATAACTTCTACTGGGTATTCTGAAGAACACAACTAAGAACCTACTTCAAAATGGGGAGTCCTACTAACATTTGTAGACCCTCATTTATACATTTTCAACGTTGACCTTCTCAACTAAAATAAATCTGCAATGCCTTGAAAATCTCAATGGCAAAATTTGAGAGAGATAGAGATAGAGAGAGGGAGAGAGAGAGAGAGATAGAGAGGAAAAGGGAGAGAGAGAGAGAATAGAGAGAGAGAGAGAGAGAGAGAGCTGAGAGGAGAGAGAGAGAGAGAGAAGATAGAGGAAGATAGATAGAGAGAGAGAGAGATGAGAGAGAGTAGAGAGAGAGAGAATGAAGAAGAGATAAGAGAGAGAGAGAGCATAGAGATAGCTAGAGAAGAGAGAGATAGAGAGAGAGAGGAGAAGAGAGAGAGAGAGAGAAGAGAGAGGAGGAGCGGAGAGAGAGGAGAGAGAAGAGAGAGAGAGAGAGAGAGAGAGGAGAAGAGAGAAGAGAGGAGAGAGAGAAGAGAGAGAGAGGAGAGAGAGAGAGAGGGAGAGAGGAGAGAGAGAGAGTAGAGAGAGAGAGAGAGAGAGAGAGAGAGAGAGAGGGAGAGAGAGAGGGAGAGAGAGAGAGAGAGAGGAGAGCGAGAGAGAGGGGAGGAGAGAGAGAGAGGGCAGAGAGATAGAGAGAAGAGAGATCGAGAGAGAGAGAGAGAGAGAGATAAAATATATATATATATATATCTATATATATAGATATATATATATATATTATATATATATAATATATATATATAGATAAAAGACAGGATTTGATTGCATTAATGCTAAAAAGGGAAAATGTGCCAGCCATCCGGAGGTATATGGCACTATTGGGCAAAGCATAATGAAGGAAGGGGTTATAGAGTAAGAGGAAACGGTGAGGTAAAGGGGAAAGGAACGGAACGTTTATAGTGCGGTACGTATGTTAGGAAAAGGGCTCCCGTAGATTTTGTGCTAAAATTGATTTTTTTGCAGTTCTGGCCTTCTAATAGGTTATCAGATTTACAGAAAAAAGATGGGTCGCCATTTCAGACCCCGTTACCCCCTTTTGGTTCACTTCCTTTTTGGGCCCCCGGCACTGACCATGGCACCTATCCCGGGCCAATAATTGACCAATTTTTCATAATTTGCAGTATCCTTTTGAAGGTTTTCAGGTAGGCCGAGTCGATTTATAGCACTCAAAAAGCAACCGGAAGTGTCCTTATAGCACTTTCCGTCATGATTTAAGCACTTCGGTTACGAGTATAGGGTCTGAACTCCATTTTTTCTTTTGCAGGGCATGTTGAAGAGCAGTTTGAGCTCAGTCAGATATAACCCTGTAAACTGATATCGTGGTAGTTCGCCCATATGTCCGGTAGACGGAGTTTGCCTGATTCTGTAAAGAAGGTGCCACATCAAAGAAGCGATTGGTGAACAATCGGTCAGGCAATGACAATTTGTCAACACTGTCAAGAGAGAGTGTCTCTTTGGTGATACTGAAAGTGACATTCATAGACCTAAATTACTGGCAGTTTAATGAAGGAGAACTCAGTACGTTCGGTATCATAGTGAATGTCAGAACCCTATCGTCAACAAGAACAAGATTGGAACGTCCTTAGAGATGATTTTTCCCGAAACCGATTCACCTGTCTGCGCCCACGAGACCGGGGCAACCTTCAAGTGCTGCTGTGGGATCTGGTTCGGCCAAAGCGGTCAAAGACTATTCCAAAGGAACAAGTGTGTCTTTTTTCCAACTGTGACTCCGTCCCCAAGAATGACTCAGAGCCACTGCACGTGGTTCTTACTACTGACTCAATGGTAAACACTCTTGCCAAATGAGTGCGCTGAGATAATGAGCCTGAACATGGACTGCATTGATGTCCGTGACTTTGTTGTTGCAAAATCAGAGATTACCCTTCACGAATCTCGCAGATCAGGCACTCGGCACAGGAATCAAGAAACTAAAAGGGACACGTGGTATGGTACGACCGCAGCAGACCCGGGGGGGGGGGATGCAGCTGCTCTCAATCGACCTCGTCAACCACTACACTTGCCTTGCCCGTAATCGTTGACGATATCTGGAGCTTCCAAAAGTTTCCAGGTCATACCAACGCACAGGGCATTCCCACTTTCTTGACAGATTTGTACTGAGGTCAAGAGAGAAATGCATAAAGATCCGTCAATCAAATAGAGTTGCACTGCACAGACAACCCTTCGAGTGAAGACACCATTGAAAAGTTTTAGTTTCACACTCTTGTGCAGAGGTAGCAAAGCATGTATATTCTGCATTATGCAGAACAGGGTCATTGAAGCGATTCGAGGAGTTCGTTTGTGAACGTCTGACTACCACATCAAATCTCTCAGGTTTGGGACCATATGAAGAAGCGCAGTTGAAGGCATTCTCAGTTGGATGTAAAGCAAAATACGCATTGAGATTAAGTCATCAAATTGCGTGAGGGTCGTAATTTTACTGGTCAGATTTCTCATTGTCAAGGGAAGCTGACCAGGTCTAGTGCCAAAACTTCGAGGAAATAATTGGCAATTAACGATTGGCAACAGGGCCCCGCTCTCTGTGTGCTGTTGATAGATCGTTGTACTCCCAACTAGACAGCAGTCTGATTGCATGCCAGTTGAAAATGTCCACGTGTTGACTCCCTTGTGTCCTCCAGTACCGACTAGGGCAGAAGAATCTCCATTAAAGTCTCATCATTGATGCAATGGGTGTACTTCAGAGTATGACAAGGACGGCCAAATAGCTGAGATTTCCACCTCAGATGCATTCAACGAACGCATAGAGACAAAGATACAAGCTAGATGAGGGGCGTGTGTGTTTGATTCCATACTTGATCTGGTCGTTGAAACAAGACCCGGCAGAAGCGATCAACCACCTCCATTGAATACGAAGTTCATCCTAAATGAACTCACCAGTCCATTAAGGAGTTACTTTCGTATCAAACAAGCGGAAGCTCCATGCTTGTTTGGCCAAGGACTGCTTGACTATTTCGCAAGCAAAGATTCATTCGTGCTCGTTGTCGTGTACGATATCATATCAAGGGACTAGGTTTTGAGGTATGTTCTACCATGAAGAGGCTGACACATTGATTCCAAACCAAGTACTGCCTCTACACAACCTTTGGTGGTGCTGCCAAAGATCTGCGTAATGGTCGCCCAACACTGACGTACTCCTGCTCCTTCTTGATCTTATCGCCCTCCAGACAGATAGCTCTACTATCTCCTTGAATTTCATACAGGCAAAGGAAAGAAGAACTGGAAATAGACCTCTTTGAAAGAGTGCAGGTTATTGGCCGTCGGCAAATGTCAAGGACTTCTTGGACTCCACAACTTCTCAGGTGCTGATTGGGGAGGCAGATTCATAGGAATTTCAAAGAATCATGTTAGATCATAGCTAACGCTTGATGAGGATGACCCTGGCCATTGACTGCTTCAAAGCATTAGGGTGCATTTCTTTCCTGCCGAGTTGGTCAATGACGAAAGCTTCCACTACCAGGTGAAAGCGTTGGAGACTTTTGTGTGTTCCTGTTACAGTTTCCAAAGTCCAGCAACCCTACATCATCAGTGGGGCTGTTTTCGGTCACGAACTTGAAGGGGAAATGCTTCCACCAACTCGTTCTGCTAGCATGGGCTTCCCCATATAATGCGTGCAACTACATGACAATGCGGGCACAACCAGTCATACCCTGAAAATGTCCAACCCTTCTGCAATGAAAAGAATTGATGGAAATTGGAGAAAGGCGTGTATGTTCCACTGACCATGTCTTGCCCTGCCTTCCCCCCCAAGCTGTGTTGAACTCGTTCAAATGTGGCTGCAAAGTAGGATGCGGGAAATAGGTGGTAGCTGCTTGAAGAATGGCCTGCCTGTACTCCTCTCTGTAAATGCTTATGGCAGTGATTCTCAGACGCTATTCTGGGAGACATTTCAAATTGGACATTGATTAATAACTGATTGATTTTACGTCCCGCTTTTGACAGTATCGAAAAATCGACTTATCGCTAAATACTACGGCGCTTTGGTGGAATGTTGGGCGCAGGGTGGTAACTCACCATTGGAACTCCACTGTCTGTCTTAAGCCAGAATAAAGGAGGAAAGACAACCCTGTAACAGTATTTAAGTATGCCTAGCTAAACGTGCATGAAAAAGTAGCTTATACGGCTTTCGTAAGAGAAGAGGGTGAGGAAACACGAAAATATAGGTTTCGGGTTATACCAAATCTGACGTGATAGAGAATTATAGATATCACAGACCTGACATCGCATCAGCAATTAGTAGGAAATCATTAGTTCACGTGTCTGTAACAAAGAAATGTTGAAATTTGTTTGCTTAGTGTTTACCAAAGACCAATCTGGGGGTGCAAAGAGGATGACCCCCCGAAAGGGGGTGAGGGTCTGACCAAAATTGGGACCCCATCTTTTTCTGTTACTCTGATACTGAGAAGCCAAAACTGCAAAAAATCTATTTAAGGCACAAAAATCCTACGGACTACTGGCATACCACCTATTAGGCCGGGTTCACACGGACACTTTTTATGGTCTGGCCGCCACAAAAAAATGGTCCAAATAGCACACACGCATCTCTATGGCTGCATGCACACGGCCACATTTTTGTGGCGATCACAAAATAGTGGCAGTCGTTGCGGGCGGATCATTTTTTCCGACCACACCGTTGTTGGCCGGCCACCGCGGCCACGATAGAAACCGGTTTTTTCAAATCGGCAAGCATTCACACGAGGCACTTTTGGTTGCCACCACCCTGGCCACCCGCTGCTATTCTCTGTCTCGATTGCGCCGTCACGAGTTCATTTGTGGGCGTGGATAATCACTGCGCGCCTCAGAACGGGATGCTTACCGTATGACGCACATGTTATACATAACAAAATAATGGTAGAATATCAACACTACATTGTAGTTAGTATTTCGTTGCGTAACCTTCCTCTTGTGAACCTGAAAGCGACGTGTTACACTGTCAGCAAAGACAATTTTGCACTGTTCTACGGTAAGCTTCAGTCCTTTAAGCTTGCAAATTTCCTTAATTATTGATCCTATCCTCAGCCTTGTAAAGATCAATGATTGCTTGAAATCGTTTGTGCATCCGTATGTTTTCCAACCCATTATGTAATTCCAGCAAAACACAGGCAAAAACACGGAGTAGGGGATAGTCTCGTGGGGGTATGGGATATCAAAATATCGATACTTTCGATACCAACTTTGTAATCGAAAGTATCGTAATACTTTTTTCAATGGTATCGAGGTGTATATGTACTCAGAAGCATACGCAAAATAATTTGTTGAACATATACAAGAAGGTAAAAACAATGTAACATACCAAATACATTTTTTTACGCCAGGCAACTCCCTACGTGAGTGTTTTTTGTGTTTGCGGCGGTAAATTTAAAAATGAGTGGGATGCTTGACTCTGCTACGGACTGAAATACGTTTGGTAAGTGACCATGAATTACTGCACCTATGCATATTTTCGTTTGTGTTTTTGGGTGCTTATGCCTTGTGTTTGCATGTACTATCGTGTGGATAGAGATGAGTTATTTGAGCTGCCTGCAACTTTGCCGCCATAATGACTACAGACCAGACGTGTTTACTAAACATATTTTTTATTTTTTATACAAGTTAGGTTACTCATAATAACTGGATACTTCAAGCAAAGTACTTGGTATCGGTGATCCAAAGTATTGGGTGATTCCATGATGACACTGACCTCATCAGTGGCGCGACCGGTGCTCGTGTGTAAGGTGCATCTACTCACCCCACTTTCGTGGGCGACCATTTTTTGTTGCGGTGCACTTTGTTGGTTGGCGGCTCTGACCATTAAAGTGTCTCGTGTCAACCCGGTCTTATAGTAGTAGGGTTAGATCAGAGGAAGGATGGTATGTGTTGGGGGAAGGAGATCATAAATTCGGAATTGGGACAGGGGGGTGAGTAAGGAAGGTTGCTGTTATGGCAGATATCTTGAGTCTTATAAACAAGAAAGAAGTAAGACAAAGGTCTTGTCTGTGGGATCGGAAGTCAGTGGATGTTCTAATCAAACATACAGAGTGTATAGTTAGCGGGTGATGATAGTTGGAATGGTAGTAGAGTAGTAGTCCGAGTCTAGCCGTCAGTAGAGGGGTTAGCCAGGATCAGCGATACAGGTGGGGGATCAAGTGTAGCAAGTAGAAGTACGTCAGTAGTGTCAGAGGGAAGAGCGACACAGGGTAGGATGGGAGTGTTGAAACAAAAGGGAGTCTCTTGTAAACCCAGAGGGAGGGTCCGTTAAGAAATAGACGTAACGCGGGAGGGTGAGAGGTATTAGAGAAGAGGGATAGGACATAGGGTGATCAGAGGGGTAGGGGAAGGTTGCAGTGGGGAGAATGATGAGAAGGCGGGGGAAGAGGGAACAGGGGGAAGTTGGGAGCAGAATGAGGAAGAGGGGTAGGCGGAAAGTGGGATGGAATAGATGTATCTCAGCTAGACTTGAGGTTTGAGCATGAAGGTGGGGATGATTGAGGCGGTTTGTGAAGAGGGCAGAGTGGACATGTCTTGAGGCTGGAAAGCGAGGTACTCCTCGATATAGCCAAGTCTCAACAGGAGAGTCAGGACGGGAGACACAGTGGAGAATACGGTTTCCTAGTAAGAAGGAGACCTTAGAAGTGGGGTGTGAGGCACTTAGAAGGGAGAGACGTGTAAGGTTTCGGAGGGGAGGAAGGAAGAACGTTAGGTTTGTCTGGCAAAAGTAGCCCGAGGCGGGAGCATTTGAGGAATGGGTGTGGGGACCGAGAAGGGGTAAGGCGGATTTCTGGGCTGAGGACGGTAAAGGGGTTACTTATGGAGAGAAAGGGGGCAGCAAGAGGACGCAAACGAAGGACGAGTAGTGGAAAGGAGGTGGAACAGGGAAAGATAGGGTAGAAGAGGTTGTAGTAGGAGGATCAGAGGAGTGGGATCGGAAATAACTGGAGAACGGGGTAGGCGAAAAGCCTTGTGGCGAGCTTCCTGGCGGCTCCCATAAAGTGAGGCCTTCTTAAATCGGATGGATGCCACTTCTGATTTGAGTTAGGTAGACAGGGCAACCCCTGTAGAAGACGTTGTGGGAACCACTACGTTCGCACAAGTGGGAGGACCGTTGCAGGACACGTGAACGAGCATGGCCAGGGTTTGAGCACAAAGAGGACAGCGGGCAGAGGATCGGCAGTGCTTGCTGTTGGCCCAAAACGCCAGCAGGACTGGCGCCTGGCGTAGAGTAGGGCGGTAAGGTTAACAGAGGTAGTGGTCCCCGAGAAACAATAATGCTATCAGAGATCTTGCATTTTGAAAAGTGATTTGGGCATGTTGGTAGGGGACTTACGGCAGCCCCGGGGTGGGGATTGTGTAGCAGTAAACTGCAACGCATCAATAATCCTCTGTTAAAAAGGTCGCGGTGACATCCGCACACATCAGACCATTCGGTGGTCATCGACTTTGCAAGAACGCGGGGGATGGAAACTGTTCCAGTGCGGTGTTAAGAGCATGTCGGGCATGATGTCGCATGGGTTGCCGTCGAGGCCTTTAAGGTTGAGCAGTAATGACTTGGGCCTCGGTGTCAACAGTCACCAGGCGGGACTCGGTCGGGCGGTACGGAAACCAACCTTGCCAACTTGCCGTTGAGGCATGCCGTGAAACGTAATGGCGTTAGCAGAGTAAGGGTGGTGCGAGGACGATGAAGGGACATATTCATACATATTAAAATACCAATACTAATTGAAATAAAGTAGTTAATTGAGCCTGTGTTGCTTAGTAGTTGTAGTGTATTAATACGCATTCTTATCTTGGTGCATCATCATCAACTGAATTTTGTAACATCACGCTGACTGTGTCCCTGACAGTTGGCTTGCAATTACAACTCCATTTACCAGCAAAATGCCTATCGCAATAAAACACAGGCTTTTTTCCAATATCCATGCAAGTCTGAACAATCTTTCGGGAGTCAAGTCCCTGAGTAATTACACACTTATCACGGCACATAGTCTGTTAGCCTGTTTTTATGAATAGCCCCGGATTTCAAAGACTTTTTTTTTTTTTCCAGAAAAAAAACAAAAATAATTAAGATAGCTCTGACCATAGCCAACACAAACGTATAGTACGAAATGAGAGATTTGGTTGATGTAACTTAGGCTTATGCTGAATGCATTTTTTATGATCAGGACAGAGGGAGTTGAGAGAACAGTAGCAATATACTACAGTAGAGAGTACAATGGCACTACAAGGTTTATCATAAATATGTATCTCCCTTGTTTGTTACTAGAACACTCTATAAAATTATGTACACGCATCCAACAGTCAACTTACAGGCTTTAATTTTCATCATATAACACCTAATACTGACATATCCTTGAGGCACGGCAATGTATCTGACCCTGTTACCCTGAACTGCATAGCCTTGTAGACCTGAGGTTTGTCCCTTGCGTAAGCACTTACATAATTTGTAACAGCTTCTGCCTAACCTCAGGTAAAGGCGAAGGCGCCCATCACAGGGCCAATTGAACTAATTTATAACTCCACTGATATTGAACCCATCTATGGAAGTGCCGGACAGCTTTTCCCCCTTATCAAGTGGTTCGCCATTACTATGTGAGTGTCTGGTCCATTGCGGTCTTTGTTTGGGCAAAACTGATATCTTGCCTTAGTGAACTGATGAAATACCGCACCTAAAAGAAGGAGAAAAGGACAACTTTTTGGTGCCATGAGGCAACATTTAGTTTTCAAAGATAATTTGTGCAAATTTGTAAAGTTCCAAGCTTAACGGGGGATTAGGGTTTGACCTGAATATTATTATTTTTTTTTTTAGGCTTTATTTTTTCTGTCATTCTTGCTGCTTCTTTTGTTATATGCAAAAATTTGATAAAAGATTTATAATAGGTGTTTTGCCTTATGCAATGAGGCATCCTGTCATGAGTTTCCACGGTATTACTCGCTGCAGTAGAGATCTATTCTAAGTAAAATACCCCGTATATTTTTTAGGTAATTTTTTTTTCTGAGTCTCGCATGAAACTTTAACGTTCCCTCTCACAACTACATGAGAAAACGGGAAATTTCTAGCATTCACTAATTTTTTTCTGTGTATTTTATTCCGTGAGAAGTAGATATATCATATTTTCTTCGTTATCCAACCAAAAAAATCTATGTATCTGCATCAGATGTCTTTGGCCATTAATATTTCTTTGATTTACACAGTGAAACACTGGTTTTTACTCTGAAATATGGCGAAATATAATAAAATTCGAGTATATATCCTGTGAATTTCAAGTCCCTAGCCGCAATAGGTAAAGTACACTATCTGCTTCAACTTCATCGCTTGATTTCCCAAAACGTTGGAATTTGCATTTGAAAAATGATCTCCTCCTTTGCACTTCTTATTACACAAATATTTCCTATTGCAGCTTATGAAAGTATGAAAAAGGAATTAGTTTTGCTGTAGTAACTATTGTTTGAAGTTGATTTTGATTTTTGACAAATATTTATGTCATATATATATTTTTTTTTTTCATCGAACTTTAAAAAATATTTATTACTATTGTATAAAAACAAACGACAGAAAACCTTAATCTCTATCCTTCCTGATTAAAATGCTTTTTGAATGAAAGAAATTGGTCAATAAATAAGGGAGGAGTTACAAGAACATAAGCAATTTAACATGGGATTCGCGATTTTACAACCCCCCCTTAAGGGGTTCACAAAAAAGGCACCATCAATTTCCCCACATAGTAGTACATTATGCTTTGATGAGATCATAAATTCACCTTACAAAAAAACAGCTTATCAAGCCACAACCCTTAACTAATCCTGAAAAAAAGGCTGGAAAGAAAGACTTCCCACAGCAGCTTCCAACACATGACATGCAACTGTGTTGAAAAGTACAAAAAACTGTATTGTACTTCAGAAGTTCATCTCCACAACTCCACAGTCAACCACCATGGGGGACAAGACAAACACATTGTCTGCTACAATACCAAGGTTTTGAGTTTAAAAAGAGGTGCAGCATTATTGTTCCACATGTAGGCTATAATTAAATATAATTAGTTGTGTTTCAACTTTAGTTTCATTCATCAGTTGTTGGTAGTCTGCTGGGCCAAGCCATGAACATGTTGTTGGTAGTCTGCTGGGCCGAGCCATGAACATGGAAGGTTGTAATGAATGCACAATACGCCCTCTCGTATATTCGAGTAGGCAGACTTCTGAGGAGCAGTTACTGTCAAGACTCATGAAAAATGGCTTGGTATTGCAGGCAAGTAGTTTTCCACCCAGTAATCCTTTGCTGCCCTACACCGGACACACAGTTATTACACAAGGTCAATGATAGCGTTCAGTGTGTGTGCTACATGATGTGCAGCCCTGCTGACCACTGACATAACAATACATCTTGTTTCATGTCATTGTTTTCAAAAGCATATTACAAATTTACAAGAAGCCTTTGTCCCCTGATTGCACCTTCCCAAGCTTCAGTTATGTGCAACGTGCAATTTTTTCAGTTAATTCCTTTGCTATATGGGCCTTCCCGAGAACCTGATCCCCATAGGCATATGAGTACTATACTTAATATATATATATATAAAAATAAAATTTGAGGGAATTATGTACGTGTTTTTTTCTATTTTGATCTTACCTAGCCTCCTTCTCTTGCAAGAGAGAGAGAGAGAGAGAGAGAGAGAGAGAGAGAGAGAGAGAGAGAGAGAGAGAGAGAGGAGAGAGAGAGGAGGAGAGAGAGAGAGAGAGGAGAGAGAGAGAGAGAGAGAGGGGCGGAGAGAGGAGGGAGAGGAGGAGAGAGGGAGGAGAGAGAGGGAGAGAGAGGGAGAGGAGAGAGAGGAGAGAGAGAGAGAGAGAGAGAGAGAGAGAAGAGAAGAGAGAGAGAGAGAGAGGGGAGAGAGAGAGAGAGAGAGAGAGAGAGGGGAGAGAGAGGGAAGAGAGAGGGGAGAGAAGAGAGAGAGAGAGAGAGAGAGAGAGAGAGAGAGAGAAGGGAGGGAGGGAGGGGAGGGAGAGGAGGGAGAGGAGAGAGAGAGGAGAGGAGAGAGAGAGAGAGAGAGAGGAGAGAGAGAGAGAGAGAGAGAGAGAGAGAGAGAGAGGGGAGAGAGAGAGAGGAGAGTGAGAAGGGAGAGAGAGAGAGGAGGAGAGGAGGAGAGAGAGAGAGACGAGAGAGGGGGAGATAAAGTTAGCGAGAACAAGGAGTAAAGAAAGAGGAAAGATGATGATGGAGAGAGAGAAGGATAGCCTAAGTTTAAAATCTAATTTGTAGCACCTCAACCTGGACTGTCACATTTCTGAAATAAGTTGACATACCTAAATCAAAGGAAAAGCAACGAATGAAAAGGACCCGATAAGCCATGGAGGGGAAGCGGCGTAAATAGGTCTTGTACAGGGCCACAATGTTTGTCCTCCCACCCCCCGCACCCTCAGACAGAAAGGGAACGTGAATCGAACTGGGATTGAAAATAGGTTTGGTGAAACTAAATACAAATTTTTTAAGTCTTCCTGGACCCTTTCAAAAACCTGAGCAATCCATTGGTTGCTGTTTTCCACTTGCATCTTATCGGTTAATCTTCATTCTGTTTCAAACCCAAATATATCAACCTTTTTGGTGCTTCATCTAATAATGAACACCTATTGCAAGGCAAGTGGCAGTGGCCGTCCACCCGATGTTGCAGTACAAACAACCATCAGCTTTGCTTTGGGACCCCCGTCACCAAACAAACCCAAAACCATTCTCATTGGCGACCACAATGCACGAACTGTCGGAGATGGCTGGCAACTCCGAGGGAGTTTACTGGATGTTGTGAGAAAAAGGACCTGAAAAATACAACACTTTTAAGGGCCTCATGGAACCCCTTTTCCTATAATGGCACACAAAAGTATTAGTCAAAGCCTTCGTCATTAAGGCATTGACTAATGGTTTGTCATAGATTGTATCGTGTATACGGGGCTATCCTTACTTCTGTTTATCAAAGATTTACTCCTTGTGAAATATTTGGAATACAACACTTATTATGTACCAATGCACTAATGATCATGATAATATATTATGTCTTAAAACGACGGTTCTTTGAAAGCATTTATTCATATTGCGACCCTTGGCATTTCTCCTCCGAAATATTGTCAAGTACTATAGCGTATTTTCGCGACCGCTCTGGCCCGGTCTGGACTGGGCTAGTCCCGGGCGGTCACTGTTTTTGCGAGGCAGTCTAGAACGGTTCAGCCCAGTCCAGTCCGGTCCGACCCACATACCAGGACCACCTTGGACCAGTGTGGGGAGAACTGGCGCATGCGCACTACAGTCAGCGGGGAAGGCGACCAGGATCTTCTCGTGCTGCTGATAAGACATGAAACACCAAGATGGCCGACCATAAGACTAAAGTATCACAGGCGTGGTAGTTGTAAAGTCTTCAGCACAGGTTAAAAGGCGGACGACAAAAAGAATATTGACAAGATGGACGCCTGCCGCCTCCACAGTTCAGTTCAGTACCGCCCACTCGATCCCCCAGCCAATAGGAACGACGAATGGGACGGGGCCAGTCGCGATGTATTTTCGCGACCATCAGTCCACCCTGACCCGGTCCGGACTGGACTGAACCAGGGCGGTGAACGTCACGAAAATGCGCTATAGCCTACCACATTTACTTGAGTTGAAAACTGATGAAGCTAAAATAAATATTTGGCGCAAATGTGATTTGGTTCGGTTAGACAAGCTGCAGAGAAGAAAGAGATACTGAGAAGAAAATATCCATCATTATCATGATGCATCATTATCACACAAGCAGTGTGCCCTGTGCAGAGCAAGGCAAAGGATTATACGGTAAGTAATAATTTTTTTTCTCTTAACTGGTTCTTGAAGTAAGTATATTATTAATTAAGGAAGCATGACAAATAAAATAAGAGTTGTGAAGAGCAGAGTATAGCGCATCATAGACGTCAATTGTTCACTTGTTTTGCTTTGGGTTAAATACTTGAATAGTGCCGCGATTCCTGAGAAAGACACAAGACAGGGCAGCTGCCACGCCTGTGATAGCATCATTGGACATCACCAGGGCTCAAGTGTTCCCCAAGGGATCCTCGCAGCCCTAAACAACCAACAGCAGCCAGCATAATAGTGGCGAGGCCAGCCAGGCTCACGGCACTCATGGCAACACGGCTGCTGACCTGGATATCCTGCCGCGGCTTATGGAACTGTCGCCGATAGGAACTGTCGCCGAAGCAGCAAACGAGAACTGTCGCCGACGGTGGAACGCTCGCCGACGCGGAAATTCTCGGCGACAGTTCCATTTGGAATAGATGAAAAGGAACAGTAAAGGGTTTATGGAACTGTCTTCTATGAAGAGTCTGTCCCCTAACCAGACGAAACCCATGCTCGGGGCAAGTTTAGTGCTTCAAATGGGGCATTTCTACAGCTTGACGCGCATCAGTAGCCGTCGAGCTCTCCTGCTTGCCGTTTTTTTTTTTACTATCTAAGGCTTATCTCTGTTATTTACAAGGATTTTTCTTACTATTGATGGATTGTAATTAATATTACAAGGATCTTTCTTTGTATGAGAGGCTTATATTATCATTATCTGGCTTTCTGTGGTACAACTCAGCCAGTGATGCGCCTAGTTTGAAGCGATACTCAGCGGTAGAGGTCCCAAGAAGAAGAAGATCACGCCATGGTGGCGTGTGGAGGAATTTATGGCGGAAATTAATATATCTTCCTATACCGCCCCATCCTCTCCTCCCTAGTATATTGAATATGTGATTGTCGGCTGTAAGGGTTGGGTTAGATGAGATGTGGGGTATTATTTAGTAAGTTGATATCAAAAGGAATAACTTGGCACTACTTCAAAGTGTGTGGAGCGGCGGTGATGAGGCCCGGGTTAACGGGGAGGGGCGTGACCTACCGCCCGGTGCCCACAACCTTGAGTCAACTTGAGTCAAGAACATAAGGAAACTACAAGAGGCCGGTAGTCTTACGTACACGTGGTAGTTCCTTCAACACATGTACATTACCTACATCCACCTTTCACCCCAAGTACTTTTTTCGAAGACAACAATATATTCTTTTCCGATTTGCTGGCCTCTGTCATTAATGTTGTAGATGCCAGTGACCAACAGAATTTGTAATTGAATCGTGGCCAACTCAGTGTTGCCAACTATCTAACATAAATAAAAGACAGAATCCGCATGGAAATAGGACAATTTAGTGAAAAAAGTAGTCAAATCATACTACTTATTACTATAACCATAATTATACCACACCTATACCTTAATTACCACTCATTACTCACACACCCATAACTTTTACTAGAGAGCTACCTAGCCAGATAATGATACTATATAAGTCTCTCATACAAAGAAAGATCCTTGTAATAATAATTATAATCCTTCAATAGTAAGAAAAATGCTTGTAAATAATAGTAATAAGCCTTTGATAGTAACACAAGAGACGGCAGGCATGACAGTTCGACGTTTACTGAAGCACATTAATTAAGTTGTAGAAATGCTAGACTTGCCCCAACATCACCTGCGCTGCGCATCGTAATGTCCTGTGAGGACTATATAGCCTTTTAAGGTTTTAAGTTAATTAGGTGAGATGTTGGGATTCATTTAGTAAGTTGATATCGAGAGAAAAATGTTGGCACTACTTTATACTGCGTTCAGCGGTGCGGAGGAGTGCTTATCGGGGAGGGGCGTGGCGACCACCCACAACTAAAAACATTATAACAACATAAGGAAACAACAAGAGGCCGGTATAGTCTTACACGTGGTAATTCCTTCAACACATGTAGGTCATTACCTACACCCACCTTTCATCCTATCACTATTTGCGAAGACAAAATTATATTCGCTTCGGGACCTTGAAGTCCTTAGATCCGTGACCACCAGAATTTTGATTGAATGGTGTCAACTGTACTATATAGATATATATATATATATATATTATATATATCATATATTATATATATATATATATATGATATATATGTATAATATCTATACTATATATTATATATTATATATATATATATATTAATATTCATATATATTATATATAATTATTATATAATTTATATTATATTATAATATAATATATTATAGTACAGTTGACCACCATATCATTCAAAATTCTATATATATTGAAATGATTTTAGGCTCTCACCTGTATATAATATATATATATATATATATATATATATATATATATATATATATATATATATTATATATATATATATATATATATATATATATATATATATATATTTATATACAGGTGAGAGCCTAAAATCATTTTCAATTCAGGAGGTGGAGGAGGATCCTGGAGGAAGGGAAGTATTATGACATATATAGAAGTCCTCTCTCTCTCTCTCTCTCTCTCTCTCTCTCTCTCTCTCTCTCTCTCCTCTCTCTCTCTCTCTCTCTCTCTCTCTCTCTCTCTCTCTCTCTCTCTCTCTCTCTCTCTTCTCTCTTCTCTCTCTCCACCACACTCTCGCTTCTCATCTCTCTCTCATCTCTCTCTCTCTTCTCTCCTCACACACAACACACACAATGCCCGCTATTCATGCATGCATGTTGTACTCAATTTAATTACATCATTAAGGACCGGACATATGACTTAAAAAGAGAAATTACAAAATGCCCGTATATTGCAGTCCCCATATATATATATAATATATATATATATATATATATATATATATATATATATATTATTGACAGCGAGCTTCGCTCGCTGTCGCTTACCATAAGACCCGTGGAACCAAGTTTCCGCCTAAAAGTGTATAACTACTCCTAATTATTGTCGGATTCAGCTGAAATTTGACATGCAAGTAGTGCTGTCAAAATCTATGGGGGTCGTCGGAAGAATTTTTTTGCGTAAAACAAGTCCTTAATGAGTAATTAGCGTAAACTACTAATTATTGTCGGATTGAGCTGACATTCGACATCCAAGTAGTGCTGTCAAAATCAATGGGGGTCTGTATAACAAACTTTTTGCATAGAATATTAAGCCCTTATTGAGTAATTCAGGTAATGAGTTAATTGGCTGGAACGTGGCTCGCTGTCACGTTCCAGCCGCAAGAACTGAGCCAAAAGCAAAGGGGCCAGAGGCTGGACGTCTATACTTGATATAATATGGTACCCGGACAGTTTGCCTACGGACAGTTTGCCTACGGACAATTTGCCTACCGGACAGTTTGCCTACCGGACAGTTTGCCTACCGGACAGTTTGCCTACGGACAGTTTGCCTACGGACAGTTTGCCTACCGGACAGTTTGCCTACCGGACATTTTGCCTACCGGACAATTTGCCTACCGGACAATTTGCCTATGGACACTTTGCCTACGGACACTTTGCCTCAGTGTTTCCACAGGAAAAATTTTCTTTCTCAAAATTTTCTCAATATAACGTTCATATATACTTTTTTGGGGCATGAATTTTTTTTTTTTTTTTGCCTATAATTTTTTCAAAACTTGTATATGATAGAATAAGCTTGTCCATATGTTAATTGGGGGTTTGAGGGCAGACTGCTGAAAATTGAAAAAAATCGGTTTAATAAATTTTTGAATGACTATTATTCAAAAACTAAGCTTCATTGGGGATTGCAAATGGTTGCATTTAGACGGCATTCGTGTGACTTTATTCAATTAGTGCCCGGTATGGGTATGTCATAAAGTATGAGAGCAGTAACTCTTACAATTTGTATCTATTTTATACTTTGTTACCCTCTATCTCAGTTAATTATGGACGGAGAGTGTTCATTTTTTACTGGTGATATCATTGACGTTATCCACTATATATGTGCACAGAACGAACTCTGCGTGCGCCTTGATTTGAAAAATGGAATTTTTTTTCTCTTTTTTTTTCTCTCGCATTCTCATGGTCTACCCATTCACGCACCAAGAATGATAGAGACTTATATTACGCTAAACTTTTAGAAAGTAATAATATCTACCTCAAATATTAACCATTTGAAGAATGCAATGAAAAATGTGCTCTCTATAATTGTTCAAATATGAGCTTAAAATAACTTTTTTTGAAGATTTTCAAAGTCTTCCCGTTTCAAAAGGTAGGTTCATTCAGGCATGCAATTCACTCTATATTGTGTAGAATCCAATGCTGCCTGCTATTTGAGTGTAAAAAAAATAAAAAAAAATATATATATATGAATACATAAACTTTGAAGAAAAAAATCCGTCTAAATGCCTATATTTGGAGTATTGTAATTCTAAGAGTTTTTATTATAAACCCTTGAAACTCTAACAGCTGCTCAATAGTAGTATATTGTGCAAAGAGAAGAAATGGCAATGCTGTATCTTTATTCATCTTTGAGTGCTAGTCACTTAAATATCGGTCATAGGACTTTCTATATTCAAATAGTGCCTGCGGTCAAATATCAAGGCTTATATTTTTTTTCAATTTTCCCTTGAAGATGAAATTAAATGGTGTTTTCTGTAGACTGCATATAGTTTTACGTATGAGAGAGGAATATTATCTTTGAATTACTTTTATTGTTCTGTTAGAATAGCTTAAAAATGGCCTTATATTTTTTTCTCAAAATTTTTCAAATTCGTTCGATTTAATTTTGCGGCTTAAGGTATATCAAATGGACTATAGAGAAAGAGAAAAATTTAGAGAAATATGAGAGGGAGGGAAATGCCACTATTTTTTGTATAATTTAAATATTTCACTTTATGAATATTAGTTTTTGGGTTGTATCTGGTAAACCGTTAGTCTGATTGTAAAACGTATTGAAATCTATTTATAGATCTTTTTATCGTCTACACTTTTAATGTCAATAATTTTTATTGTATCTATAAAGAAAATGCCACTTTTGGGGCTTAATGTGAAACATTACGCTCCAGATATAATAGTTTTGAATTTTATCTTGTAAACTTTTTGCCTAATTATATAACTTATAGAGAACTATTTCTAGCGTTTTTTATGATCTATAATTTTAACATCGGGTTTTTTTTCTGTATCTATAAGGAAAAGGCCCCTTTTTTGGGTATAATGTAAAATATTATGCCTTATGAATAATACTTTTTGGGTTGTGTCTGCTAAACTGTTTGGCAGATTTTTAAACTAATGGAATACTATTTATAGATTTTTTTATGATCTATAATTTTGATGTATATCTTTTTTTTTGTATCTATAAGGTAAATGATCCTTTGGGGGCATATAATGGAAATTATGACATATTAGGAATCATAACTTTTGGTTGTATATGTTAAACCGTTTGCCTCTCAATAAAACTTATAGAATGCTATTTATAGATATTTTTATGATCTATAATTTTGATATAGAATGTTTTTTGTATTTCTATGGAAAATGCCACTTTTGGGGTATTCATGTAAAATATAATGCCAGATTTAGAATACTTTTTGGCTTGTATCTGGTAAACTAATTGCCTGATTTTTAAACTAAAGGCACACAATTTTTTTTTTTTTTAAGTCTATAAATGTAATGCGTATGATTTTTTTTGTATCTATAGTATTTTCAAAAAACTTGATCCAGCACCCTTCATATATGTCGGATCTGTTTGATTTTGTAGTACATGATAGGTACTGTGTTAATACCCAATCTGTAAAAATTAAATTAAATTTGGATAAAAATTGTCAAAATCGCTAGTATTTTCTACAATTTTTAATTATTTTTCATTATCACCCACATAAAGTTTCGTTAGTTCGTGCTCGACTATATAGAATATTTTTTTATAGATTTTTGGGCTTAATTCCTTTTTATAGAATTTTTATGTTTTTTTTTTTAAATAGCAAAAAAAAAAAATAAAAAAAAAACGCTAATTAACTATATAAATGATGCTATATTGTCGGGAACGTAGTAACGAAACTTTTTGTGGGGGATGAGGAAAAAAAATGAAAAACTTTAGGAAACAATTAGCGATTTTTAGTTTTTATCCAGTTGTAATAAAATTCACACAGATGGCGTATGAGTACAATATCTATACTCTTGTGAAAAACCAAACTTATCGGACAAATATTAAGGGTGATAGATGTCAAAAAAAAAAAAAAAAAAAAGTTTACTGACTCATGCACCCTTGCTATATGTCAGATCAGTCTGATATTTTCATTTGTTAGAGATATTATACTATTACGTCATATGAGTATATATTATTAAAATCAATTGAACATTTTTTGAGTTATAAAATGTCAAAAAAATGTACATTACAGGCGCCGATCGAATAGTTTAAAGGTCTAAGAATCACTAATGGGGTCGCTCAACAACGATTGGTTATCGAGATAGAGAATATCAAATAAAGGGTACTTTGTACCTATGAATGATTTCTGAAAATGAATATTTTTCTCACTTAGGAGCTGAATTGGGGCATTTAAATAAATATTTTAAACTTTTTCCTAAGTGTGGCAATGCTATTAAAAATGATGTGTAAATGAAGTCCAGCGACATCCTGTCAAGAAAAAGATCTTCAAGACTTTGTATAGTCTTACCCCTCTTATGACTTCGAATATTGACATGTAATCCCCAAACTTTCACAAGTGTGTTTGAGTGACTTAAGTTTTTTGGATTAGGCAGATTTTCGGCTATGTTGTGAGGGAACTCCTATTGCGTCGTTGTTATGAATATGATAAACATCGGTCAATATGTTTCGGAGTTACATCCAAAAATGTTGCAAAATCAAGAAAATGTGCCCTATTTTCACCTATAAGAACGAAATTTAACGACAAAAATATGAATGGCTCTAATCATAAAAAGAATGACCTATTCTGGCTTAAATGACACCTTGTGACTCATTTGGCTTCGGCCAAAACTAACCACTAAGGATGAATGATAAAAATGTTGATATGGAGACGGGGCCATACGAGCGTCTGTCTGGCCATGTAAAATACTAGATGAATACTACCGTTGATAACAGTTAAGTCGCCAGGACAACTTTTTTTTCTGTTTACAGACGTGTGGTGGCGTTAATACTTATATTTCTACATCCTTGATTTCATAAAAGTTAGAAGGGGCTATCTAGAGAGTCTTGTGTCATTTTGTATCTTCATATGTGTCATATTATGGCTATAAATGAACAAATTACAAAAATATCTACAAAGTGGCTATCAACAGTAGAGTCGCCATCTAGTGTTTATTTACTGAGTGTCGTACCGCTGTCATCGTCGCCCGAAAAAAAAATGCGTAGCGAAATTTGAAACCGTATATACTCGCAGATACAAAGCATAAAACAACGCTGTAACAGGGTAGATTATACAGTCATGATATAAACTACAGTGTATCATCTTCAGTGGCACATAAAATCAGTAGTGATACTATAATTCGTAATTTTTGGCGCCTGGCGACATCACTGCAGGTGGCGACTTTACTGTTATCTACGGTAGATGAATACACACACACACACACACACATACACCAGACCCCTTCGGAAATCCAGTTCGGTTATCGACCCCCAAGCATTTATCATGATTACATAAATAAACTCAAATTAAATAAATACGTACTACTACCGTAGATAACACTAAAGGCGCCATCTGCACTAATGTCGTCAGGCGCCATATATTACGAATTATAGCATCACTATTGATTTGTATGTGCCACTGAAGATGATACACAGTAGTTTATATAACTGTATAATCTACCCTGTTTCAGCGTTCTTTTATGAATTGTATCTGCAAGTATAATATATGGTTTCAAATTTCGCTACTCGATTTTTTTTCTTCGGGCAACAACGACGGTGGGAGGACACTCCCCGTGGGACTCTCCCAGTGGGAGGGGGAAGGGGCGGGCACAATATTCTAAGTATTCTTCCGCGCTAATCTCTAAGGAGGCGGCGTCAGCTGTAGGGTGAGACAACTTTACATGTATATTTCTCCCATTGAAAGCCTTTGATAGTTCAAGTATGTTCGTTGCTCTTATATGTCTGTCTCGATCAATGATGAAATAGAGGAGGAAAGGATGGAATGAGAGAAGGAAACAAGTAAGGAGAGGGAGATGAAGGTGTCTTCAAGACACCTAGGGCCGTACTATTAAACCATCGCAGCATCGCAGGCGATGCTGCGCTAGGTCGAGTCTCCAAGGAGGCGGAGTCAGTGATAACTTTACATGTATATTTCTCCCATTGAAAGCCTTTGATAGTTCAAGTTATTGCTGGTATTTAATCCCTGAATGCAGAACCATGATTAAAAGATTATTGAATTAAATATATGGTACTGTAATATCAAGATCAAGAACTAGAATTGTCGCCGACGATTGGAACTCCCGCCGACGTGAAATATTGGAACAGTCGCCGATATCGGCGACTGTTCCTATCGGCGACAGTTCCAGGTACCCCTGCCGCCCTCCGCCTCCCTTCGAGTCCCTTGCTATACACCTCCCTCGCCTTCCCTTGCAGTGAACCTTTCTATTCCACGATCAGTGTATGTATTGGTAAGTAGTAAATTGGTTTTTCTGTAAGGCATTTCTAAGTATGTCAGTTCAGTATATCATGGCAGTTTATGTTGGTGTTGTATAGTGCTGCGAGGATCTCTTGGGGAACACTATAAGCCCTGGTGATGTCCTATGATGCTATAACAGACGTGGCAGCTGACCTGCCTTCTTCAGGAAGGCACAGGTGAGGCGGATGACAGCGTGTTGCCGTGAGGGGGGGAGCCAGCCGTCGCCAGGATCACCAAGGCGGTGTAAGTGCAGGTAATATTCTAGTGTCCTTTCCTGCCCTTATTAGTGAAGAGGTTATCCATGAAACCTTCACAAGTTCCTTCAGATACCTCTAAAACGTAATTATAAGGTGTGTGGTAAAATTTTGTTAGGTTACCGGGAGGGTCGAGGAATATGGAGGAGAGGGGTGCAGTCAGTTCGTACATAAGTTATTTCGTACACTAAAAAGTTGCGTAGTCTATATGAAACCATAGTCGTTTCGTACACTCAGCTCAGAGTTGAACTTGACTACTAGAGCTACGAAACGACATCAGGTATCTACGAAAAAACTCAAAATCAGTGTACGAAACTACTAACAAAACCTGGGTACGAAACAACTTGTGTACGAAACTCCCTGTAACCGTAGGAGGTTAGGTTAGAATATCGGGGGGTCGAGGGCGGCAGAGCCTCCCCGTTTGGAGGTTCAATTTGGTTAGGTTAAGAAGTTAGGTGGTATTTTTTTACACTAGGACCTAAATTCCCTACACAATTGGGAGTGTGGTTTCTATTTACCTTATTGGATTCTAGGGTATTATTATAGTGTTTGGCCATACTTCCCCTCTCCCACAAAACAAGCTTGGGGACCTGGGGGAATGCGGGATATTTGGCTGGGATACAAAATAAATATCGCAACCACATAGTTTTTGAGTTAGGGGTGTTGAAAAAATTCCCTAGATCTAGGGATATTGGATTTGGATGGATTGGATAATTGGATTTCTTCCAAGTCCAGTGACGTGTGAACCTGACGATCCTCACAGAATGATGACCGAAGTGTCGAGAACCCCCCCAACCCCCCGCTAGGAGGTTAGGTTAATTTGTTTAGGTTATATTTGGTTAGGTTAGGTTAGATTTGGTTTGGTTTGGTTAGAATTGGTTAGGTTAGCTTAGGTTAGATTTGGTTAGGTTAGGTTATCGGTGGGTCAAGCCCACCGCTAGGTTAGGTTCATTTGGCTAGGTTAGGTTAATTTTGGGTAGGGAAATTTCTGTAGATATAAGGAATATACCCTAGATCTAGAAAATTTTACCCCCCATACACAACTCTC
Organism: Chionoecetes opilio; assembly: GCA_016584305.1. Taxonomy (NCBI): domain Eukaryota; kingdom Metazoa; phylum Arthropoda; class Malacostraca; order Decapoda; family Majidae; genus Chionoecetes; species Chionoecetes opilio. Next base: position 180,565 of record JACEEZ010025272.1, on the reverse strand, counting down.
TTAAATTACGTGTTTCTGACGCATACTTTGTTCCCCACCCGAAAACCCTGCATTCCCACAGGTTCCCAAACTTGTTTTGGGGAAGTGGGAGAGTATGGGCAAACACTAGAAATTTACCGATTCTAGGAAACATTTTCTCTATGGACTTCCGTCGCAAATCATTACTTTTGGAGATATGACATGTTGCTTATAGGGAGGTGAGAGACAAAGTGCTTACGTCCGTCACACTCTTCTTCCTCTTGTGACCTCCTTCACTCTGTTCTTCCCTTGCCGCGGACACTTCTTTAATGCAGATTTGGCTTTAGTTTGGAGGTTAATGTGTGGGAATAGGTTAGGTTAGGTTAGGTTAGATTAGTGAGTCTAAAGGTGGGGTTAGGTTAGTTTAATTTTCATATCGCATACACTCCTTCTTATTAAAAAAGTCTTATATCTCCGAAAGTAGTGATTTGCGACGGAAGTTCATAGAGAGAATATTTCTTAGAATCTATTGAGGTGAACAGAAACAACATTCCCAATTGTGTAATGAATTTCTGTCCTAGTGTACAAATTTAATGGTTAGGTTGTTAGCTAGCTCAGGTTAGGTAAATTTTTCTAGATCTAGGTACATTTCCTTAGATATAGAGAATTTTGACTCCCCTACATAACTCCAAAAGTACGTATGTTCGACACAGTAATTGTTCCCTACCCGAAAAGCTCGCATTTCCACAAGTCCCCACACTTGTTTGCGGGAAGGGATTGGGGTCGGCTCTCCCCCTTGGAAGGGGGAGAGTAAGGGCAAATGCTAAAAATCTACCAAAACTAAAAATAACACAAGGGGGTATGTGTGGGTCATCGAGGCTCGGTTAAGTAATCAATGGCCAGTAAATGTTTACACTAGGACTATAATTTTCTACACAATCATAGAGTATGGTTTGTTTACCCTAATGGATTCTGATAAACTTCCGTCGTAAATTACTACTTTCGGAGATATAAGATGTTTTTATAGGAAAGAGAGTGAATAGGAAATAGGAAAATCTACTAACCTAACCTTATGACTCACTAAGACTCACTAAGACACTAACGTAACCTTTTCTGACAGGTAAATTGGTACTTTCAAACATTAATTGAGTACGAGATTATAAATGTTTTTTCCCTATGTATTTTGATTTGGTAAGAATGTTGGTCACATTAAAAATTGTCGGAAATGCCTCATTTTGCAGTTATCCCCCTCCATAAAAAACCTGAGGACCCATCGGGAAGTTTTGGGCGTGGGAAGGGGGAAACAAGTTTTGTATGTGGAGTAGATTATGTAGATGACGTAAAATATATCCGGTATACACTATGGGATGATATGAAGCTGAAAATACATCAAAATATATAACAAATAACCTACAGATACCTACCTATTTCTAGGGAAGTTCCCTAACCTAACCTAACCTTAAGGGGATAACTGCAAAATGAGGCATTTCCGACGATTATTAATGTGACCATCATTCTTAACACATCAAAATATATAGGATAAAAATACTTTAAACGTACACACAACCCTCGTTTTCCTGGACCTCCATTTCCCGGATATCGGATTTGCCGGTCAAAATCAGAGGTCCAGGGATATGTCAGAGTCCCGGACTACTGCCTGGTCCCGTCCGTAAATTGACAAAGTTGTCCGGCGGTCCGAGCGTCTCCTGTCACACCTGGTCAGTGTCCGCGCCTCCCGCCAGGTGTCAGCATGCTCAGCGGTCGTATTGTTTACATTTGGGTACACGACACTCACTCTCCAAGACACACCCCCCTCCCGGCAACACGCTGTCATCCGCCTCACCTGTGCCTTCCTGAGGAAGACAGGTCAACTACAGCGCCTGTGATAGCATCATAGGACATCACCAGGGCTCATAGTGTTACCCAAGGGATCCTCGCAGCACTAAAAACAACAACAAAGTGACGTAAAAGTCCGGGGCGGGGTAGCTGATATTGGCGGTTGCCGGACAATAAATACTAGAGTAAGATAAACGTCCGGGATGAGTAATGGCCTCGGACTGATGTGATTCCCGGAAGTTTGTGGTTCCCGGACCAGTGCTCCCCCCTATTAGTCCGAGAAAACGAGGGTTGTGTGTAGTTCGTACTAAATTACTGGTTGAATACCATCTAACCTAACTCCATGTTTAACCTGACTAAAGCCAAATTCGCGTTAAAAAATGTCCGCGGCAAAGGAAAGATTGAGGCAATGCAGGTCACAAGAGAAAGAAGAGTGAGGCGCACATAAACACTTTGTCTCTCTTGTCACTTGTCGTATCTCCAAAAGTATTGATTTGCAACGGAAGCTCGTTGAGTTTTTCTTAGTATCCTAAAAGGTAAACATTAACCATGGTCCCACTTGTGTAGGGAATTCTGGTCCTAGTATAAAATAATACCTAATGCCCAGGTTAGGTTAGTGAGTTTAGATTTGTTGTATCAACCCTGCCATATATCGTTTACTACCTTATGAAGGACTAATCTTTTGTCATACATGTCTTTTACTAACCTTCAAGCCTCTTGGCAAACTGTTAATTTGGTCAAAAAGGGAGGTTAGGTTAAGGTTAAGTTTAGTTTTATTTTAAACTAAACTAAACCTAACCTTAACCTTAGCCTTAACCATAACCTAACCTAGCCTGGCTGCTGTCAGTGAGGGAGGGATTGGCCTGCGGTCACTGACTGTGCTGATGGCGACGGCAGAGTTTCACCTATTTATTTTTATTATAATTTATTTCCGTGATTTTCATCGAAGTAACAGCCTGCCAAGAGGTTTGAAAGTTAGTAGAAGACGTGTATAACAAAAGATTTGTCCTTCATAAGGTAGTAAGCTAGATATGGCAGGGGCGATAAAACGAATCTTAACCAAACAAACATCAGATTCTTTCAAAATACATAAAAATGTATCAGAAAAATATAGTTTCATTTGAAAAAGGAGAGCGTTGATAAAGCGAATCTTTACCGGTTAGTGAACTAACAGGTGGTCTGTGATATATATTTATATAAAGAAATTATAACACAGTGTGATATTTTTGTCGGTTTATTTTGTTGTATTTGGTTGCCAGTGAAAGCCCAGTTCTGCTTAATAATAACACATTATTATTAGACAGAACTGGGCTTTCACTGCAAACCTTAATAACACGATTTGTGTATATGTAGTTTCTTCTGCGGCATATATGTAGTAATTACCATTCACTTCTGGACACTAACAAATATAACCTACGTATTTGGTAAATATTCCACAGGATTGGCGGCCGCCAACTAGCCGGAGCAGTGGGGCCGCTTATTTCCCAAGTCTGGAAAGGGTCGCCTTGCCGGGTGAAGACGCTTGACTGTCGCTCTGTAGCTAACCATCGGATTTTCTCAAAAATACCATCATTGTGATTCCCACACAAAGTTAACATATTGGTAAGGAAAACTAACCGTGACCTAACGTAACCTAACCTGACGTGTTCAAGAGTAAAGTAGGCGACCCTTTTGTGTAGGCTTAAGGCCGGTTCCCACTAGCCCGCTTCTACGGCCGCCGTTGCCGTACACCGCCCAACAATGACGTCACCATCATCACCGCTTGAGTGGTATTTGTGGTAACCGGGCACAGTTTGCACCTCCGCTCGAGCGGACACCGCCGAGTGGGAGAGATGACTTGATTTTAACTTTGTACGGCAGCCGTACAGCGGTACGGCGGTGCGGTCGACTTTAGTGTGACGTCATTGTTGTTCATTGTTGTACGGCGGCCGTACAAGCGGGCTAGTGGGAACCGGACTTTACACAACCATCCGGGTGGCCCAGCTCTGACTAATATTAATTGCCATTTTGTTTAGTTCTAGGTTAAGGTTAGGTAAGTAAGATAATTGACCTGAATATCTACTAGAATTTACTATTGCAAATTTATTTATATATATATTTAATATATATATATATTTTTATTATATATATATATATATATATATAATATATATATAATATATATATATATATATATATATATATATATATAATATATATAATATATATATATAATATATTATTATAATATATTATATTTATTATATATATATATTACTCCAGGTCAGAAGGTATATTATAATCCTTTGGATGATTAACCTTAGTTTTTAAATAAGGAGGCTTTATGGCCCCTCCTGATTTTTGCTGCAAGGTCATTACTTATCCTACCCTCCTGAACTGGGTTTTTCACTAAAAAACACGAATCTGATCGGTTAATAGTTATAGAGTAGCCCCTAACTATTTGGACAAAGATAGATAACATTATAAAGTGATATCGAAATAATGTATTATAAGGACAAACTCTAAATTACCGTTAAGTAATGCTGCTGTCACACAGAGCCAGTGAGCGGGTGGCCCTTCATTGTCTAATAGAAAAAAAAAGTCAACACGTGAACGAATCAGCAAGTATGTCGCAGCCGCAATGTTATTTATCGTCACCGGGTTAACCGGGTCCTCACGGCCAGGTACTGGGTTCACCGTCCCGCGAAACAAGGAAAACGGAAATCCGCCGTCCTGATAGATCCTCTAACAGGCTCATCACCGTTCATGCGTTTTTATGCTCGCCCGGCAGCAGTTGAGCATACTCAAAACTCCTGCCGGCGCGGACTGGCCGGCAAACGTCCCTGACGTGTTCAATGGACGGAAACGGACCACCGTGTGCCGGTGGTCGAATGGTGAGCCCACACGCGCTTTTGACTGCAGCATCAGTTTAGATTACATGCAGGCTATTGTGGAGTTTAGCTCCATGTTTCCGGAAAGTCTATATATTTTGTATATTTATGATTAATTGTCACATTCATTGTCCGTTGCGATACTGTTTGGTGGCTGGCATGTCAGGGTTTGTTTTCGCCTATTGTTTTAGGCACACCCTCATCTGGCTCTGTGACTATAATGCTAGCTTAACATTTTTTTTTATATGTTTAATGTCATTCCATGTGCACACAATGACAGAGTGTAATGGGACGCTAAATTGGTCAACACAAACCAGTGGTTCATGTTTTCATGGATAACTAGGCCTTGACAGACCATTAAGCTGTACAAATGTTGGAAATCATTGCTTTTCATACATCTAACATGAATCATTCCAGGTGAGAAAACCAAGAAGAGATTGAACTGAGGGGGAAACACAACAAAAAAGCAAGAGTTTGAGTTCTAGTTTAATTATGTTGATACAGGTTCTTTTAAAACCCCTACAGGACAGTGTTATTTAGTTTTTTAGCTATTCCTGAGTCCTGTTTTCCATTCCTGTTTTTTACTGCCTCACTGCACTCTCAACATTTAGCTGAAGCTACATCCCTTCCTTGTTGTGTTCTCTCTATTATCTACCCTTCCATGCTGCCTGTTGGCACAGGGTCCTCTTCCATTATCATCTGTTTATTTGACATTGTTTATACCTCTCATCTCTCAAACTATACATTGCCTTCCAAATTAAGTATTTCACTTGCATCCAAATACAATCAGCATAATTTGGCCCACATTAACTTTCAGGTTTCTTTCTCACAGAAACGATTGAAATAATTAACTAGATATTATATATTTTTTGTCATTCTCTGCAAACAGTACAATATTATTCACAAGTGGTTGGTTATAGCGGCTTCTAGTTTATCTTATTTATAGCCATTTTGCATTATCATTTCCTACCTTATGTGCATGGCCTAGCTTACACAACCTGTTTGTACAGCAGTGTTATAATAGTAATGTTGTATGTACAAACAGATTGTATAAGGTAGGCTATGCACATAAGGTAGGAAATTATGGTATGGAGCATATTACTGCATATAATATACTACCATACTAGCTACTGGCATTCTTGTAAGCAATAATAAATAGAATTAGCATGGCATCTAGGCCAGTCATCTGATATGTGGAATTAGCTATCATATTCCCACTGGCCACTGCGTTATTTTATTGTGTATCTTGCTTTTTTTCAGTGAATGTCTTTTATCTTTTCCTGTTTTCAAAAAAAAAATTCTTAGGTTTTATTTTTCCAGTTGTTAGGCTTTTTAATGTTAAACTATCCACCGGTTATTTTTTTTTTTCGTCTTTCTTAAACATTGCATAGCAATTCAAAAGCTTTTCATCAGATGTCACCTTTGAAAATATTTATTGCATTTTATGTACTCCTTTCCTACTTTTATGAGTTTGAGTAAAAAGAGCTTCAAGTATATATTTCTTTCTCTACAAGATGTTGCACTAATCTCACTTATAAGATCAGTGTTTGCAGTATATTTTGATACCTGTATGATGGCTATGTACACAATATTTTCTACTTTTACTGCATACAATATTATAGCCAGGCCCAATAATTTCCAATAGCATTTTCCCGTAAATAATCACTTAATCAGTCACAGGCTATTGCAATAATGCATAAGGTTAGGTTGGCCAACTGTCGCGTTTTTCCATTTTAGATGATGATTGCCTTATTTATCATTAGCATGAAAAAAAAGTAAGTCATATATATGAAAAATTTCCATGGTTCAATTTTCATAGATTTGTTGTTAAGATATTTAAAATTAAATAACGTTATTTGTGTTCAGTTTGCAAAGATAAGTATCGGAAATATATTTCCATCCCCCTGATCTTTTAGCGTTGAAGGACAAATCGCGAACTAAGTAGATTGTCATTCATTCCTACCCTGTAAACATGTACACATTAATCGAACATTGTATTTTTTTCTAATCTCAAGCTGTTTCAGCTTTAATAAAGATGTATTTCTATAATCATGTATTATATCCTTATTAACTTAATCCTGTTATTTTTCCTTTAATGCATATTTTTCGCTTTAAAGACAAGTAAAGTAGACAATGTTAACATGAATGCGGGTTTATTAAGATCCTTGCTTTAATTTTGAAAAGTACTTATTGGGCAGGAACTTCCACATTGATTTGGGCATCGGAGAAGCTGTTTGTGTACATGTCCCTCTTGCAGCAACAACCTCACCTTCACGAATGCAAATTTTTGTTCATTACGGATCTTATAAAAGGAGGAATTCATGATATTATAATTTTCGATAGCAAGTTACTCTAACTTGCCATCAAAAAATATGATATCGGGAATTCATCCTTTAAAGATCCATAAAGGATAGATAACTATAATTGCATTCCTGGAGGTGCAGAGGTACAGTTTTTGCACCTTCTGGAGGGGTGCATAATTGCACCCTATTTGTACAATAGGGTGTAATGTTGCACTCCTCCAGAAGGTGCAATAACTGTAGTTTTGAACGTGGGTGCAGCTTTTGCACCTTTAAATGTGCAAAAGTGCGACATAATTTTGCATCTTTAAATGTGCAAAGTTTCACCGTTAAAGATGCATTTGTTGCACCCATATGGGTGCAAAAGTGCATCCCTCCAGAAGGTGCAAAAGTTGCACCTATAAAGGTGCAAAAGTTGCACCCCTAAAGGTGCATTTTTTGCACCCATATGGGTGCAAAATCGCACCCAAAATTCCAATTCCAAAAGGTGCAAAAAGTTGCACCCTAGTGTTAAGGTGCAACCTTGCACCCATAAAGGTGCAAAATATGTGATATAGTTTTGCACCTTTAAAGTTGCAAAGTTGCACCCCTAAAGGTGCATTTGCTGCATCTATATGGGTGCAAAAGTTCACCCCTCCAAAAGGTGCAAAAGTTGCACCTATAAAGGTGCAAAACCTGCACCCCTAAAGGTGCATTTTTTTGCCCCCCTAAAGGTGCATTTTTTGCCCCCTTAGTCAAATTTACTAATGTGGATACTCATAACGGTGAACTTGACGAACTGGTTAGTTATTTTGTTTTGACTAAGACCATACTCGGATTTACCAGGTAGGTACTCAAAAAATGACTAACCATTGTTACTCAGCGTGACTAACTTGGGTTACTCGTTTTAGACCCCACGGCTTGAGTATGCTAAGTTAGTCACCATGACTAACTTTTGTTTTGTGTGTACGTATCATATCCAAAGTTAATGGTTATTATTCTGTACAGCCTTGCAGGGCATCAAACATATCAAAAGACTAATAAGAACATAAGAAAATAAAGAAGCTACAAGAGGCCGTGAGACCTACACGTGATACTTCCTGTGACTCGGACAAATATATGTATATGGATAACAAAGGTGGACATTCCGCAATTTTTGTCCGCAATTCTGCAATTCGCAACTTGCGGAATGCGTAATTCGGTTGCGGAATTGCGCAATTGCCGATGCCTGAAAAAATTGCGAAATTGCGGGGTGCGGACCGCCAAAATTTTGAAACGCAATCGCAATAATTGTGACGGTCACCACCTTCAAAGTGCCCGCGTGAACATAAGTTCCCGCCAAATATGGTGGAGACGACACTGCCAAGTGTAGCGCAGTCAGTGCGTGCTGGGACTTGGGATTGAGTGGGTGGACGCTGGCCGTGTGTGTGTGATTTATCCTACATATACTGTTGTTGTGTTAGTGAAGTGCAGTAAATATTTTGTCCATAAGTGCAATCTTAGTAACCACTAACCAGTGGTTAGTGGTTACTAAGATTGCACAAATTAGACAATAGACACTGGTTAGTGGTTAGTAACCACTAACCAGTGTCTATATTCTATTGTCTAATTTGTAATTTCAGTAATTTCAAATTTGTCTTATATTTTGCAGATTGTGCTCATATAATTGTTTTAATTGTAGGTGTCAAAATTAGTTTGCGGAATTGCGGAATTACGATTGCGAAAAGGCCTATCTGAAAAAAATTGCCGAATTGCGATTGCGGACTGGTGCAGGGCGGAATTGCGGAATTGCGATAGCGGAATTGGAAAAAAAATTGCGATGCCCACCTTTGAAGGATAGGCATCTATACATATGTATGTACCTCCTTTGCTGTGGTAGACAACTCAAGGGAGATGTCAAGGCCCGACACTGATGCCCCGAGCACCACCACTCTCAGCCCACTGAAAGGCTTTGGTGTGCGGTACTCATGGCTGTGCATCTGGCGCCCACGGAACTTGTCAATGTCCTTAATTGTGGGTGTCATTGGCACGGAGTAGTGGCTGCAAGGGTAGACCAGAGGCATGACGAGGATAAAACACATGTGAGGAAAGAAAGTATATCATCTATGCAGGCATATCATGAAGAGCATTACACAACCAAAAGACATTATATGATGATGATTCTTAAATTGACATCCATTTGTATATCAATTTATCATATATCAATCATATCTCGATGTATGTTCAATGTTCTCAGATCTCTAAGCACTTCATAAGTATAAATTGTAGCTTCCTACCATTTAAAACCATATTCTTCTGACCAAATTGTAAACAAAACCATCCTTTGCCATGATAGTCACAACAAGGATAAAGTCAAAACATACACCTTCCAACAACCTGACAACTGCTTGTGTAGCTTGAAAGAAAGGTGACCCTGAAAACATCCCCCGTTGTCTGCCTAAGGCTGATCACCTCCCTCACCCCTCCCTTCCCTGCATATACTCACCCATTACATACAATGATGCCCTCCCTCACCCCTCCCTTCCCTGCATACTCACCCATTACATACAATGATGCCCTCCCTCACCCCTCCCTTCCCTGCATACTCACCCATTACACACAATGATGCCCTCCCTCACCCCTCCCTTCCTTGCATATAGCGCGTTTTCGCGACCGCTCTGGCCCGGTCTGGACTGGACTAGTCCCGGGCGGCCACTGTTTTCGCGAGGCGAATTGGACCGGGCTGGAACGGGCGAGACTGGGCCAGGCCAGCGAGCAGGACCAGGTTGGACTAGTGTGGGGAGAACTGGCGCATGCGCACTACAGTCAGCGGGGAAGACGACCAGGAGCTTCTCGTGCTGCTGATAAGACATGAAACACCATGATGGCCGACCATACGACTAAAGTAATTTAACGAAAAATTACAATATTCGCAATTTGCTGAAACAGCATCTTGGGAAATGAATATACCGTCAACAACACTATAGTCGCCACTGCACTAATGTCACCAGGCGCCATATATTACAAATTTTAGCATCACTACAGACTTGTATGTGTCACTGAAGACATATGTAGATAATGTAAGCTACGTACTGTGCACGTGATGTGATCTGTAGTGATGCTAAAATTCGTAATATATGCCTCCCTGCGACATTAGTGCAGTGGCGACTATAGATAGTGTTATTAACGGTAAATGAAATGAAATTTCATCATTCATTTTTTCACAGTCATCCCTGCTACTTGACTTCCCATTGAGTAAACACGCGCGCTTTTTAAAAATGTTTGGATTTTTGCCCGGAGGACCGCCCACTCGATCCCCCAGCCAATAGGAACGACGAATGGGACGGGACCAGTCCGTGGCCCACGAGAGAGAAGGCCTGTTCGGTGGGGGTAATACGTCAGAACAGTAGTGCGCTCAGTTCAGAGTTCACCGGGTGGACTTAACTCTCTCCCCTGTAAAATGCTGTGTGTCTCACGTTTTAAGTGATCATATTTTGTATTATTATTTTTTGACAAATTACATGCAGATTAAAGCATTAGCCCAGCAGGGTTAAGAATAAGAAAAATATATATTACATACATTACAATATACATTTTATTAACATGCATAATAAAGTAAATATGCATCAACAAAAATATTTTCCTTAATTAATTAATGATGTAGTCAGGTCCTAGGTCTGTCAAGCTTTGCCATCAGCTTTCTCTCAGTGGCCTCATCGAAGAACGTAGTATCATATACTTGATCCTCAGGTTTGAAGTGCAGTTCACATACCTGAAAAAGAGTTGGAACATTGTTAACCTCCCTTTCCATAACTCTGCCGTTGTTTATTTCCTACTTATATATTTCGGTTATTTGGAATTTTGCAACCCTGTTTAACCATTCAAAATATTTAAAATGACTGGAAATACCAAATTAAACTTAAGATTTTAAGTATCTCGAGGCCCGACATCTCCTGTATTATATCCCTTTAACGACTTAACAACTTCTTTTTTTTACATATTTGTGCCTATAGCGCCTGTAGGCAGTGGTGACCCAGGGCTCGAATGGTAGGCTCTGGAGGATCACTTGAGGGCTGTGATGGTTGGTCCTCGCCCGTGGTGGCGCAGGCAGGATTCTTATAGTGACGCCTGTGATTAGAGGCTCATGCCGCCCCCCTGTGTCCTCCGATGCACTCGCAATCGAAGGTAGAGTTAATGGGCAGGGCATGTGGGTGTTCTTAGGCCACTCAACGGTGCAGAAAGTTTTTGGGTTTATTCGGGGATCGAACTCGGGTCACCGAGAACGCCAGTCGGAGACGCTAACCACTCCGCTACCGCCTCCCCATCAGCCCACCCCTTACTTGACCGCCTCTCGAGTTGAGTGTCAATTCAATAGCTTCAATTTCCTCTCATACATATAGCTACGCATCCCCTGTATCATTTTGGTCATCCTTCTCTGCACTGATTATAACAATCTATAACCATCCTGTAATACTAAAATAATATATAATGGACCCGTTACTCACACCTAAAACACGGAGTATTATGAAGCTTTGGATGCAATATAGGCTACATATCACTGTACTCATATTCTTTTTGCTGAGAAATGCACCATAAATTAAATATATATGGCTTTTTTGGGGCCAAAATATCACAAGACGGCGGAACGCGCTGTGATTGGTTGTGACGTAGTGGGCGCAGACTCAGATCTCGCCTGATCAGCTGATCGGCTTGTTTTGGTACAGCAGACCGCAGTACCTATCCATTCAACATGTCCCAGACAAAAAGAACATATTATGCTTGTTTTGTGCCAATGTGCAAAAACACCACCATTAAAACTCCAGAGAATGTGTTCATAACTATGTCTAAAGACAAGAAAAACAGGAAACAGTGGTGGATGTCTGCAAGGCGTGATTTCTCGATGAAGGAAAATTCATACTATTGCTGTGAAGACCATTTTGATGTATTATTAATGTATGTACTTGTGCATGGATAAGTAACTTGCAAATTATATGTAGCTGAGGGGCTTTAGCTGAGCTGTGTTAAGTTGCGGGAGTGGTATGCAGTATGCAAGGCTTTTGAGGTAGGGATGAGACAGGCTGGGTTTTTCATGTTATGTATACAACACGCAGTGAGTTAGGTAAAATTATAGTCCTTTCCCGCCCTTATTAGAGTGTGTTTTCCTCCAGACCTTCACAGATCCCTTCAGATACCTCTAAACTGTAATTATAAAGTGGGGGGGAGATGCCCCCTTCACCCCCCTCCCATCCTTAACGACCCCCCTGGACCCCTCAAAAATATAATATGTTTAATATTACTAATCTAGCCTCACTATAACCTAACCTAACCTAATCTTACTAATAACCTCATAGCGAGACCCCCCCCCCCAATTTTTTTTTTACCTAACCTACCCTTATAAAATTATAGTTATATTTTACTAACCTAACTAACTTGCATTACCCCTACTACCGCAAGATGACCAGTAATCCTCGTTCAAGTGATATAGTAGGTATTCACTGTGTTTGTGAATATGTAAGTTGTAGTTTATAAGGAAAAAGTGGATAGACAGAGATAAGTGGCCCGTGACACCAGACAAGTGATGACTTGTGGGATCAGCATTCTTTATAGGGAGCTTAAATAAATCTGCAATGACATGTACAGATAGACGAACTCGTAGAGGAACAGGTAGAAATGTATGGCTTTCTTGCCCCACATAAGCAAAACATCGGTCCATACAATAACCGGAACGGTCCGGAACGGAGATTATTTTCCGGAACGGAGTTCGGAACGGTCCGGAACGGAGATTATTTTCCGGAACGGAGTTCCGGTATATTGATGGGTATAATGTATGTATTGATGTATGGATATGGGATGTATGTATATGATGTGAGGATATATGATGTATGTAAGGGTATGATGACGTCTCTATTCGGTAGTAGTTGTAGTAGTAGTGAAAACCTAGGTATAGGTTTCCTTGAGATATGAGAGACGGATATGAGAGGACCATTTCTGTGTACAGTAAAACCTCTCATATCCGGACTAATTGGGCCGAGGAGTGGTCCGAGTAAAGCAAGGATCCGAATAATGGGGGGGGGGGGGGATTTTTTCTCCCCATACTAAATTTCTTTTTTTAATTCTAGGTGAATATACAACATTTCTAAGCCATGCAAATATCAATAAACATAAGATAAATCATGTCAATAAATAAATCTACGGTAAAAATACACAATACAGTATTTAGTCCATGAGCCAGGCCAGATATCGGTACCACCTGGGGTGACTAAACACGAATGGTACTAAAATGTTTATAGAGTGACTGTAAATACATTAAGATATGATAGCCTTCCCGCACTGGTAGCTTAGTCTGATTTTTTGATGCAATGGGGGTGCTACCCATAAAAAAAGATTTTCAGCGTGACGCTCGGGGTTTTCCTCATTTTCTTTAAAATCAATCACACGATCGTTGCGAAACTTTGGACACCTATGTAGAATTTGATTCTCTACCAGAGTTGTTCCCAGGTATTTTTCAAATTTCCTCATATTTTGGGATTTACCCTAAAAAAAAATAATTTTGGGTATTTTCCCATAAATCTGGAATAAATCCCTAAATATGGGAGAAATTGAAAAATATATTCCAACAGTTCTTGTAGCTAATTTGATTCTCTACAAGAGTTATTCCGATGTATATTTCAAGTTTCCCCATATTTAGGGGTTTATTTCATATTTGGTGATTTTTTGTGATATTTTGGGATAATTTATTATTGGAAGGAGCAAACATATGTAGAATGGTTTCCATGTAAATGTGTTTGTTTGTTTGTTCATGTAATGTTTAATGGTGATATTTTTTTTGCAGGTGTGTGCTGACTGTCTGACGGCATGATGCAACCATCAGCGAGGAAGAGAGCACGGATCGACTGTATCATCCACTGCTCTGAGGATGACAGCGATGCTCTGGTGTCACCACAGGATTTGGACTCCTGGAACACATTGCTCAGGGCTGCAGAGATCAGGCAGCATGATCCAGTCCTGGAAGCAGCCAAGGGCCTTGAAGAATGAGGAATACCACACATACATTATCACCGTAAATGTCGTAGTCTCTTTACAATGAAGAAGTCACTGGATTCTATCCTTGCCAAGGGTGTCAAGATAGAATCAGCAAGCGTCGACCCCAGGAGGAGGGCATCAAGGGATGCCCCTAGTACTAGCAGGGTGTATGCCAAAGTATGTCTCTTCTGCGAGAAGTCAAGCAAGTACATGAAAGCAGCAAAGACAAGGGAGCCACTCATCCAGTGTGTTGAGCTACGAGCAGATGAGAAGATCCGCAGAGCAGCAACAAGGAAAGTCAACCAGAGAATCCTTGGTTTACTTAGCAGAGACCTTGTTGCTGCAGAGGGTCACTACCACAAGTCGTGCTACAAACTCTTCACAAAAGATGATTCCCCAGCGGCCGCCAGGTCTGGTGCAGGTGAAAATCAGGAAGAAAGCGAGGGAGCACGCTACGAAGAGGCTGAGATAGAAGCCCTCGAGGAACTCTTCTTGTATATAAGGACTGAATTATTCCCCAACCCAGAGGTACTGCCTATGATAAACCTCACATCTAGGCTTGAGAGATCCATGATGTCCCGTGGTATTATCCAACTGAAACCAGCGACAAAGAAACATGTTCGCCGAAAGATTGAAACCGAGTTTGGGAATCACTACGCTTTGTCCCAGATGAGAAAGGAAAGCTTCTAATCTATCCACGCAGCCTCTCAATGGACGACCTTGCCCGACAAGCACACAAAATGACAAAAGATCTGCAAGAAGCAAGAGCAGCTAACTCTGAAGATATCTTAACCAAAGCAGGAATGCAGCTGAGGAATGAGATCAATAAGCAAGATGTGAGTCAGCCATGGCCTCCCGATACAGATCAGAATGTTATTCCTGCAGCAGTCACTAAATTCCTGCACACCCTGCTGACAGGAGAGTGTGAGTGTCAAACTCCCTCTGAAAGAGCTCAACGTCTTGCCACATCCTTCGGCAGTGACTTGGTCTTTGCTGTTACCAGTGGCAAGACAAAGCCACCCAAGCACGTACTGCTGTCCAATGCTGTAAAGTGTTTGACAGGAAACACAGAACTGATCCGAACTCTGAATCGTCTTGGCCACTGTGTGTCCTACTCAATGTTTGAGGAGATCGATACAGCCCTTTGTATCCAGAAGCTGGAATGTTCAAAGGATGACATTCCACTGCCAGCAAACATCTACCCTGGTGTGTTCACAACCCTGGCCTGGGATAACATCGACCGACTTGAAGAGACACTAAGTGGAGCAGGTACTTCTCACAGAGTCAATGGCATTGCTGTCCAGTTCCAGGTTGCAGGCTCTGTGCCAGAGAAGGTCCTGCCAGAGATTACCAAGTCCAAGATAAGAAGCATCACTCTGACCGCATCAATTCTGCCCAATATACAATGTTGGCGGCGGGCAGGGCCACCCAGGATTGAGACTGCGTATGTCGACACTACCAAAGAGGTCCAGGATTCAAAGACCAAGAACCATATCTGGCTTCTTACTCGAATGTCAGACCATGAGAACCAGTCCATCAGCAGTTGGACTGGGTTCAACATCAAAATCCGCAGAGACATTGCAGTGGTCCAGGACACTGTAAGCTACCTGCCCACTATCAATGCTCCCGCAACAGAAATGTCCACCGTTAATGAAGTCTTGGAGCAAACGCATGCCATCATGCAGTCCTTACAGCTTAACAAGATTGTGTGCGTGTTTGATCAAGCACTCTATGCCAAAGCTGCCGAGGTTCTCTGGAAACAAGAGAAGTTCAAGAACATTATCATCAGGATGGGCGTCTTCCACACAATCTGCAATCTCCTCTCCACCATAGGAAGAGGTTTCAGGATGCAGGTCTTAGAGATCTGTGTGTGGAATCAGGTGTCATCGCAGAAGGATCAGTGTCAGGGGTGATGGACGGCCGGAGGTACAACAGAGCAGTGAGACTGCACAAGCTCGTGTATGAAGCACTGATGAGGCTTGCATGGAAAGGCTTCCTTCCATGGCTAGAAGAAAACCATTCAAGGGACATACACCATCTGGATGGAACACTGAAGAACATCAACAGCTTCCACAGCAATGTGTCTCAGGAACCTTTCAAGAGCTGATGGAGAGTGAATCATGCACACATATCCTGAAGCTCTTCCAAGTTTATCTTGAGACCCTAAGAGATGAACACAACCTCTCAGCATTCTGGATGTCATACCTGGACATGGTTGAGATCATGCTGGACCTGGTTCGAGCCTCCAGAGAAGGCAACTGGATGCTTCACCTAGGAGCAATCCGACAGATGATACCGTGGTGTTTTGCCTATGACAAGGTGAACTATGCCCGATTCCTGACCTACTACTATGCCATGATGTCTCGACTGCCCATTGAACACCCAGAGGTCCATGAACACTTCATGCAAGGTGGCTTTTCGGTCCAGATCGGTAGCAAGAATCCCTTTGGACGGATTCCTGTGGACCAGACCATCGAAGAGACGATCAACAAAGACACCCAGACACCAGGGGGCACAAAAGGCTTCAGCCTGAAAGGTGGAGCTGTCGCCAGGTACTACCTGACATCGGAGTATCGCAGCAGATACTTGAGGCAGCTCAGGGCCATGGTAGTAGGCCAAAAGTATACTGACTTCAGCCACCCAGACCTACAGATGCCCAGGATTAGAAGAGATGAGGCCGATGTCCAATCTTTAGTTCAACTGATGGAGACCAGCTGGTTGAACCCCTTCAACGCAGAGCAGGGAGATCTTGTCAGTTTGTCAACTGCGACTACAGCACCACCAGAAGTTGCCAAAGACCTTCTAGGGGCCTACAGAATAGGAGAGGATGCATATCAAGCCTTCAAGGAAGAGCGCCTGGACACCGATACGCCAACTATACAGTTTCATGACACGATGACGAAGACGAAACTGAGAACGTTCACTAACATCAGAATGAAGCCACGCTCACAAGGCCATGCCAAGGAGGCTATCTTGAAGGCTGACAGGAACCTATTTGGCCAGATGATCCTTGTTGCTGAGAACAGAAAGCTCAAAATGAGTGATGTCTTGGCTCATCCCCTGGGGCCTTTGCCATGGGCACTTGCCAGCGGTGATGGGTCTCTCCGCAAGACCAACAAGGCTGCCCTAGCAAGGAGTTGGAGAGGAATGTTTCTCCTGCAGAGGTGATCCCCGAGCCCTCTGCTACCATAATTGATGGGATGAGCCTGGTCCAGAAACTGAAGGGAAACGACAACACTTTTTCACAGCTTGCAGGCACAGCACTGAGTCACGTTGTCCATGAGGGTGCTAAGAGCAGGCGCATTGATGTTGTGTTTGACGTCTACATCGTCCATCATGGACGTCGTCCATCAAAGATGCAGAACGAGCCAACAGAAGTGCAGGCACAGGGATCCATTTCAAGAACATTCAACCTGGGCACAACATCCAGCAGTGGAGAAAGTTACTCGGTAGTTCCTCCAACAAGGCAAGTCTCATCAAGTTCCTGGTAGAAGAATGGAAAAAACCACAGCACAGGGAGAAGCTCGAGGGCAAGGAGCTGTATGTCACATGTGAGCAGCTCTGCTTCAAGATCACCAAAGAGCAGTGGGAAGAGGCTCCTGAGCTTAAGTCAAGTCAAGAAGAAGCAGACACACGCCTCCTTCTCCATGCACTTCATGCAGCAGAATCTGGGTACAAGTCTGTCATCATCACTGCAGAGGATACAGACGTCATGGTCCTGTGTCTGGGCATGTGCCACAAGATCCCATCCCACCTGTTCCAGAAGTGCGGGACGAAGAACCGGACAAGATTCCTGGATATCACCACACTGAGCGGTACACTGGGAGGCAGCGTGTGTGATTCATTGATTGGTATGCATGCCTTTACAGGCTGTGATACCGTCAGTGCATTCGCTGGCCGGGGGAAGATGACGACATTCAAGCAGGTGAAGATGGACAAGACATACCAGGATGCTTTCCACGAACTTGGGCGCTCATGGGAAGTGTCTCCTGAACTCTTTGAGAAGCTACAGGAAATCACCTGCCACATGTACCTGCCATCTACCCACACAACTGAGGTGAACAAGCTTCGGTATGAGCTGTTCTGTGCGAGACGTGGAGAGGTGGAGTCAAGTCAACTCCCTCCTTGTGAGGACTGCCTCTTCATGCATGCACTACGTGCAAACTACCAGGCTGCGATCTGGAGGAGAAGTCTGCAGAGCCAGCCATTTGTTGCGAACCCAACAGACTGCGGCTGGATGACAGATGAGGACGGCAAGCTTGCTGTCAACTGGATGCGAGGCTCACCAGCACCAGATGCTGTTATGCAGCTACTGTCCTGCAAGTGTGTGCGGTCATGCGAACTCCCTAAGTGCACTTGCCTCAGCAATGGCCTGAAGTGTACGGACATGTGCAGGTTACAGACATGCCAGAACAAGGCTATTGAAGAAGAGCCGGTAGCACAACAGTCAGATTCCGAGTCTGACGTAGATGATATTGAGGAGGATTAATTGGCCATAATAGTAAGTACAAGCCCATGGCATGCTTAGTGTGTATTTACAGGACTTGTATTAAATGTGACAATTACTATATTCATTTTAGTGACATTTAGGCATTCCTGTCCCCAAATTTGACATTTTAAAATTTTTCTGAATTTTCGGTAGGGTGTGTCTATTCAAGAAGTGATAACGACCATTAAGCTACCAGTGTGCAAGGGCTATCATATCAAAACATAAACTAGAGACATGTAGCAAGCTAAAAACACCTAAGAGAATTAGTCACCCCGGGTGGTACCTATATCCCAAAATTCGGGTCTTGGCTCATGGACTAATTGTACAAGAGTAGTGTACAGAACTATCAGTCCTACGTCTGGCAACCGGCAGCCGGCAGCTGTATCATGATGGCGGAGATTTCCTCCTCCTTTGTGTTGGTTGTAGTGCTGGGAGGACCCATTGAATAGTCCTATGATACTTGGTGATATCCTATGATGGTTACATACCTTGGTAGCGCAGTCCATAATGACGGCGGGTCACTTCAAGAAGTCTTACGGCGGATTGGCATAGCCCACGGTGTTATGGACTCGCTCAGCGGGAGTATTTGGCGTTGTCGGTACCTGTGCAGGAGGACAAAGATCCGGATCTTCAAATCGCTTGTGATCCCTGTCTTACTCTATGGTTGTGAGACATGGACACTAAATAGTGACTTGAAGAGACGAATCAATGCCTTTGGTAATAAGTGTCTTCGCAGAATCATGGGGTATCGCTGGGATGATTACGTGTCAAATCAGCGATTGCACCGTGAGACTGAATCGAGGCCTATTACCTGCATATTTCCGTCAGCGCCAACTTCGGCTATATGGGCATGTGGCCGATACCCTGAAACCGATCCTTCCCATCGGGTTGTATCTGTAAGAGAAATCCCGGGGTGGAGGAGGCCAAGGGGGCGTTCCCCCAAGGCTCGTGGGTGGGGCAAGTTGATGTTTCTGTCGAGAGCTGCTTGGTATGGGAAAGGAGCCTGCATGGGAACTCGCGCCCTGGTGACCCCCGGGAGTGGCGTCGTAGGGGGGCGAGGCCCCCGGCGTATGCCCCCAATGATGGGTTGATATATGGAGGATATGTAAAAAAAAAAAAAAAAAAAAAAAAAAATTCTAGCTGTATATATTAGCTAGGAAATTTCGACCCCTAAAAAAAAAAAAAAAAAAAAAAAAAATGGGAGGAGGGGGTCCAATAATGTCGAAGTCCGAATAATGAGGCCCGAATAAAAAGGGTTTTCTGGAGTAAATAAAATCATTGCTCCTTTTGTCCTCTACTATTTTGGGGAAAATTTTATGCTTTCTTACTTTTAAATCCTTTAGGTTTTCACAGCAAACCCTTCTTATTTCAACTCGTAGGATTAAATTGGGAAAATTTGGACCTGTTTTCGGGGCCAATTAAAATTTTTCAACAACTTTCCAATTTCCCTGTCTGAACTAAGTTTAATTGTCTGCACTTGTTCAAATTGTCAGATTTGCAGCATCTTTCCACCTCCTCGCCATCCCTTCTCGCCAGCTTCCACATCCCTCCAACCTTTAAGCACCTAAAGCACGGGCTTAGGTGCTGAGAAGTACCTTAAGGAAAGGCGAAAAGGCGCCTTAACTGTTTTCAGGCGTTTTTGAACGGCCCGGCAAAGGGACCGGCAAAGGCATTGTGAGACGTATTTCGGGCGCCTTTCCCTTGCCTAAACCGCCAGCCCCTTTAGGTTTTTGGGCGTGGTCGAGAACCCTACTACCAATCACGTTGTTTGTCGGCGCCGCTTAGGGCTTCGCCAAATCCAAGGTTTGAACACTTCTCCGCTAAAAAGTTTTTTTGTCCTCCCCCCACCCCCTGCACAAAGGGCCCAGAATGAAACGCTCGCCCCCAAAAAGCGGGTTCTCTCACAATTTGATGTTCTTTCCGGGTTTTGACCACCTACATTTTTTGCTTGGAACGTCACATACCATCGAATGGGAAAAGTGGCTGATTCCGAGACTGAGGTAAATTTAATGCAAAAAATGAAGGAAAAGAAGGATTTAAATAGAAAGGGGAGAGAGAAAAAAGTTTAGCACGTTTCTTTTTGCTCTCATTATCTTATTTAGATTAGTTTGCTGTAATTTTTACACATTCATGATAGCGTAATGTTCTGAGATGATGGTATTTCAGTTTCCTAAAATATCGGGTAGTTTTGATAATACCCAAGTACAACATTTTAGTGCGGGCGGAGCACCCGTGACAGTTGCTTGTTCGGCACACCCAGCAGTCGCTGCTCCCGCCGCCCCCCCAACCCAAAACCCCTTGCAACCACACACACAAATTGCTATCGCTCCCATTTAACACCCTGGGCCCAAATTTTAGTCTTCCACGATCGATTCATACACCCCTTTGAAAACCTTTTATTACTAAACACAAAATTTACTTGTAGTAACTGTAAAAAGGCTGTATTTGCCTTCTAAACAGAAGATGAATTCTTCAAAGGCGAGCACAGCTCACTAAGTCAGGTCGACTCTGTTTTTGTTCAGCCCCTTTAGGCCTTTTTTCACACGAGCGTTTTTGCCGCCCGGGTGTCTGCCGCACGGTTTATTTTCTATTGATCTTATGGGAGATTCACCGGGGCCGGGACGGCTTTTTTTGGCCTTTGCGGCAGCCCCCCACCCTGCCGTCCTCCAGCAAGACCGAAGGGCAGAAAGCCGGCGAAGGGTTTTGGGGGTAATTTTTTGCTAGGGGCGCCTTTCAAAACCCCGGTTTTCCCGCTTGCGGCGGGTCACGGGTGGTCGTTGTCGGTCAACTTTAGGGGGAAGAGCACACCACCCCTCGCTCCCTCACGGGAAAAAGCTGGTTTGCCTATTTTCCCCCTTCATGTAAATTTTTCAATAATGTATTTTGAAAATTTAAGTCTTAAAATACTTTTTTTGTATACCTCGTACAATAAACATATGCATTTAAATTTCAGAGTCATGGCTAATTTGAATTATCATGACCCCGGAGGGCTGATCCCCGGTTTTGAGGAGGCCTTTTTTTATGACTTATTCTTTGCTGAGGCACCAAGGGGATTTGAGAGAGAGAGCCGCGGCAGAAACCGCAAGTGCCCGCAACGAGCGGGTTTCTGCCGCACGCCGCAGCGGCAAAACCGGAGGAAAAAAACCGCTCTTGGGGAAAGGGGCCCTTAAAAGGGGTGCCAAAAAAGGGGGTTTTCCCCCCGTTGAGCATGGGTTTGGTGGAGCAGTTTACCTTTTAAAAAGGCGCCCCAGTGGAAAAGGCCCCCTAGCTCGCTTCAGCACCCGCCCCCTGAAGACCTTCCTTACAAATCTCCTGGTGACACCGCCAGGGCTGCGTTCGTGTGGTACCCCCGCACCCCCCCCTACTGAACATAGAACGTTCAAATTTACATTGCACCAAATATCAGCTGCCAAAATTTTATCTCTGTGGCTTTTTCTCATTTTGAAGAAAAACCCTCTGATCTCTGTATTTCATGCAGCAAAGCTAATCACAGGACTAAATATTAAGGGGCAAGAAGAGGAGAGCAAGAGCAAAAGCTTTCTTTTGCCCTTTTTTAACATCCCTTATTGTGGCGCGAGCTGGAAATCGTGCATCCACCTCCAGATCTGTATGGGGGTGTAGTTTGCACTGGGCATACTGTATGCCTGCACACCGTGAGGGGCCCCCATGTTGCCCCCCGTCGCTTTGCCTTCTGAACCCACCCCCCGTGCCTGAAACGTATCAGTGAGCCTGATGCTCAGTGTAAATTTCATAAAAAATTAGGGGAAGACCAACACAAATAACAATTTTAGTTCGATATACATTAATTTATATCAAAATTTTCCCTAGTTTTCGTGTGGCTTCCACGAATCGCTAAAAACGTAACAAACTTGCCGGACAGACCCAAACCTCCCCAACGAAAAAAACCCCAAATTTCCTCCAACAACAGACTCGATACCTTTTAATAACACTCCAGCAACGACTCGATCCCTTTAATAAAACACTCCCAGCAACAGACTCAGATACCTTAATAAACCCCACAACAAACTCAGATACCATTAAAAACACTCCAAAAACAGACTCAGATACCTTTAAAGAACACTCCAGCAACGCATCAGGTACCATTAATGAACACTCCAGCAACGCATCAGTACCATTATAACCTCCAGCAACAGACTCAATACCTTTAATGAACATCCCAACAGCATCAGATACCATTAATGAACACTCCACAACAACGCATCAGTACCATTAATGAACCTCCAGCAACAACGCATCAGATACCATTAATGAACATCCACAACAACAGCATCAGATACCTTAAATGAACACTCCAAAACAGCATCAGATACTTTAATAACACCCAAACAACAACTCAGATACCTTTAAATAAAACACCCACAACAGCATCAGATACCTTTAATAAACATCCACAAAGACTCAGATCCTTTAAAGGAACCTCCAGCAACAGACTCAAAACCCATTGATGAACACCCCACAACAGACTCGACCCCATTATGAACACCCAAACAACAGACCAGATACCATTATGAACACCCCCAACAACAGCCAGATCCCATTAATGGCACTCCAGCAAAAACAGCTAAATCCATAATAAACACTCCAGCAACAACAGCTCAGATCCCATTAATGAACACCCCAAACAACAGACTCAGATACCTTAATGAACACTCCAACAACGACTCAGATACCATTAAAACCTCCAGCAAACTCAATACCATTAATAAACACCCAGCAAAAAATTCCGTCAATCCCCCGTAGCTAGTCCCAGCAGCTAAAATTCACTACAAACAGGAGCTCCCGACCTCTGTCACACTTACCCCTCTCCTACCAAAACAGTAATGGCCCCCTTCCCCGAGTGGGTACATCAGTGTTGCCAGTCAGACCTCACCGCTTCCAGACACCCAGACAACAAAAACCAACAAAATTTTCATTACCTACTTATCAATCAAAAAAATTCTCTTATTTTTTTTTTTTTTTCCCTTTTTTTAAACTTTTTTTTTTTTTTTTTTTTTTTTCCCTTTTTACTTTGTAATGGCTTCAACAGTGTCAGAGGTGATGCTCCTTTTTTTGGGCAAGCAATGGGGCCCTACCCCTAAAAACTCACGGGTTTGTTTACATCGGTGATTGTGGGGATAAGGCGGGGTCGCCGGGGTGGACCTACGAAAGGGGAAAAACCCCGGCGATAAGAATTTGGTTTTTTTGCGCGAAATTGTATTCCCGGAATTTCTGTGCTCTGTTTTCGCTGACAACAGTTAAGAAGACCTGAGGTAAAGGCTGATGTGCAAGGGTTCAAACCCAAAAAAAACAGAGTCATAACAGAGCCTCGTCAAAAGGTAAGCAACTGGTAGGGACTAATTGTCCCCCACCCCTTGCTTTTCTTAATGAACTTGCTGTATGTTTTTTCCGGTTTTGAAACCTTCCACACAACCATAAACCCCAGTTTTTTTCTCATGTTGTCAGCGAGCACGAAATATAGCACCTGGAATATCAATTTCGCCCAAAAAAACTCGAATTTTTTTTATCGTCGTGTTTCTCTTTGTAGGCTTACATATTCATGTTATGATAGTATTAAATCCCTTTTTTTGAGTTCCCCCCCTTTTTTTGTCTTTTCCCCATAAAAATTTGTGTCATCATGGGTTTGTGTTACTTTACGACCTTAATCTCTTTAGTCTATACCACATCACCCAAACCCTTTGCTTTTTTTTATTTATTACTCCTCCTAAACAAGTTCAAACCACGGTGTATTTCCCATCCCTTTCCTCATGGACATGAGGTTACCCCCATGAAGAAAGAGAAGAGAGAGGGAGGGACCAAAAAGAAGGAGGGGAGGAGAGAGAGAGAAAAGGGGGAGAGGAGAGAGAAGGAGAGAAGAGAGAGGAAGGAAGAGGAGAGAAAGAGAGAAGAGAGAGAGGGAGAGAGAGAGAGAGAGAGAGAAGAAGAAAAGAGAGAAAGAAAAGAGAGAGAGAGAAAGAGGAAAGAAAAGGGGGAGAAGAAAAGAGAGAGAGAGAGAGGGGGAGAGAGAAAGAGAGAGAGAGAGAGAAAAAGGGGAGAGAGGAAGAAGAGAGAGAGAGAGAAGGGGAGAGAGAGAGAGAGAGAAGAGAGAAGAGAGAGAAGGGGGAAAAGGGGGGGGAGGAGAGGGGGAAAAAAAGGGGGGAGGGAAGAAGGCCCCGGGAAAAGGGGGAAAGGGGGGGGGAAAAGGAAAAGGGGAAAAAGGGAAAAAGGAAAGGGGGGGGGAGGGGAAGAAATTTGCGGGAAAAAGGGAAAATCGGGAAAAAGGGAGGGGGAAGGTAAAATGGGGAAAGGGGGAAGAAGGGGGGACCGGATTTTTAAAAAGGGAAAAAATCCCGGGGGGGGGGGGGGAGGGCATTGAAGGGAAAAGGGGAAAAGAGGAAGGGGAAAGGGAAGGAAAAGGAGTCGAAAAAGGGGGGGAAAAGGGGAATTTTTTAGGAGGAGGAAAGGGGTTTTTTAGGAATTTTGGAGGAGGGAGGAAAGGAGGAGAAGGTTTTTAGGAAAAATTTTGGACAAAAAATTGGAAAGGGAATTCCCCGGGGAAAACCACCCAAAAAGGGAAAATTTTTTAGGTTTAGGGGAATTTTGGGGGAAAAAGGAATTTTTCTAATTTTTCCCCCCCCAAGGTTTGGGACGGGAGGAATCCCTTTTTAGTTTGGGAAAAACCTGAAGGAGGGTTGTATTTTTTCCCTAAAATGGGAAAACCCCAATATTTTTGGTTGTTTCCCAAAAAAAACCCCAAGGGGTTTGCCCCCCTAACCCCCAACTTGTCCACCCCAAAAAAATTAACCCTTAAATGGGGGTTTTTTGAGGTTGGGGGAAAAAAAGGATTTGGGTATTTGGTTTTTGTTTTGGGGGTAAAATTTGTTTGGTTTAATTTTTTTTAGGAAAATTTTTTCAAAAAAAACCCCCCGCAGGGGGTTTTTTTAAAACCCAACCTTTTTCCCAAAATTTTTTAAAACCCAAAAACCCCCAAAACCCAAAATCAAAAATTTTTTTGGGGGGGGAATATTTTGGGGAAATAGGTTTTTGTTTGGGTTTTTTTTCACCCCCCCTTTTGCCCCGGGGTTGGGGTTTTTGGTGGGGAAAGTTTTAAATTTTTGGTTTGGGGAAATTCCCCCCATTTTCCTAATTTTAAAAAATTAAAAACCCCATACAGGGTTGACCCCCCCTAACCCCACCAATCTAATTTTTTCCAACCAAAAATTTTTTCCCACCCAAAAAAATTTAAAAATTTTTTAAAATAAAAAAGGGGGAAAAAAAAAAAATTTAAAAAAAAAAAAAAAAAAAAAAAATTACCTTTTTTTTTTTTTTAAATTAAAATTTTTCAAACTTTTATATGTGGGGGGAAAATTTTTTTACAGGGCGAAAGCCTTGTGGGGAATGGGGAAATGACCAAAAAAAACCTCATTTCCTTCCTTTTTTTTGGGGTTGGGAAAACCCCATATCTACAAATCTTTAAACTTTTTATTAAAAAATTTAAAAAATTTTAATTTTTAAACCAAAATATACCAAAAACTCCTAAACTTAACCAAATTAACTTAACCCTTTTAAAACCAACAAAAACTCCCTTTAATTATTTTTTAAACCCCAACAAAAAAAAAATTTTTTTTTTTTTTTTTTTTTTTTTTTTTTTAAAAAAAAAAAAAAAAAAAAAAAAAAAAAAAAAAAAAAAGCCTACCAAAAGGGGGGAAAAAACTTTTAAAAAAAAGGGGGGAAAAAAAAAAGGGTTTGGGGAAAAAAAAATTTCGGAAAAAAATTGTTTTTTGGGGCCGGAAAATTTGGAAAAATTCCAAAAAAAAAAGGGGTGCTTTATTTTTAAAAATTTTCCGGGGCTTTTTCCGGCCCTGCCAAAAAAAAAAAAAATTTAAGGGAAAAAATTTCCTAGATGGTCTAGGAATTTTACCCCTCAACTCTTTATTACACCCGAAACCCCGCATTCCACAGGTCCCCAACTTGTTTGGGGAAGTGGGAGAGTATGGGCAAACACTAGAAATTTACCGTCATTTCGCCCAAGGTTACTGGTGGTTCATTCCATTTCTGCCAGAGGAAGATATAGTTACATGACTCCGTGACATGGATCGTGTGAGCGAATTGACTTTAGAGTGGGCGAATTGACTTTTATATGTGGGCGAATTGACTTACATGTGGACGAAATGTCTTGTGGGCGAAATGACGAAAACTGCCTAACCAAAATAAACCTAACATAACCAAAATTAACCTACCCTAGCAAGGGACTTGACCCCCCGATAACCTAACCTAACCAAATCTAACCTATCCTAACCTAACCAAATCTAATCTAACCTAACCTAACCAAATCTAACCTAAACTACCCAAATCTAACTTACCCTAACCTAACCTAAACAAATCTAACCTAACCTCCTAGCGGGGGGTTGGGGGTTCTCGACACACTAAACAAATATAACCTAGCCTCCTAGCTCCTATAGCTAGACTCCATAGTGTGGGCGAAATGACTCCATAGTGTGGGCGAAATGACTCTATGGTGTGGCGAAATGGCATGTGGGCGAAATGACCGGATACCAACCTAACCATTCCTGTCGGCGAGTTTTCCCGATTTGTGTAGGGACAAAAATATTGGTAGACGACAGTACCATGTAGGTACCATGAGGCAAGGATGGGTAATGTCACCGTGGTTATGCAACTTGTTTATGGATGGAGTAATAAGATAAATAAAAGCAAAGGTTGGTGATGTTGGTATAGACTCAAGAGTATTAATTGGCTCGTCAAGTAACACTTAAACCATGATGTAGCACTACTTATTATGAGGAAAGACAACAAAAGGAACTCAATTAATAAGGTATTTTAATACTATCATAACCATGAATATGTACAGCCTACAAAGAGAAAACTACGACGATGAAAAAAATTCGAGTTGTTTTGGGCGAAATTGATATTCCAGGTGCTATATTTCCGTGCTCGCTGACAACATAGAGAAGAACTGAGGTGATGGTTGATGTGCGAAGGCTTCTAAACCAGGAAAACAGTCACAGCAGAGTCTCATTAAGAAGTAAGCAAGTGGTAGGGACACATTACGTACCTACCAGTTGCTTACCTTTTGACGAGGCTCTGTTATGACTCTGTTTTCTTTGTTTAGAAGCCTCTGCACATCAGCCATTACCTCAGGTCTTCTCTATACTGTTGTCAGCGAGAACAGAGCACAGTAATATAGCACCTGGAATATCAATTTCGCGCAAAATAACTCTAAATTCTTCCATCGCCGTAGTTTTCCCTTCGTAGGTCCACCCGCGGCGACCCCGCCTTATCCCCACAATGCACCGATGTAAACAAACCGTGACGTAGTTATGTCTGGGGCCCATTTGCCATTTGCTTATTGGTAGCTATCCACTCCACTGACGAAATATCTTGCTTTTCTAACATTGCTTTCAGACAAGCCATATTAATTCTAAGGTATTCATCCTCCACTTTCTTCATGGACCTTAATAAGGGGAGAGTCCGCCGTGAATTAAAAATTGCATCTAAGGTCATGAATAATTTTTATGTTGTGTATATTAGTACCCTTGTTATCACATGAAAATTTCAAGCTGATCAGATGCAAGGAAAAATTTGAAAAATTTAAGGAAAATTTTTTTTCTTCGATTTTTGATGAAATTTTGAATTGCTTCTTCTCAGCCATTTTTTGACCGATTTCCTTGTGACTTGCGCATCTGATAATTCATTGTTATTCTAACAATTTATCCTGCTGGTTTTTTTTAAATTGTTTGCGAAAAAACTTTAAAAAATTGTAAAAAAAAAAAAAAAAAATTGAAATTTTTTAGGATAATTTTCCCATATATCAAAACTAAACCTTTGAAAGAAAAAAACCTGAACAGATTTTTCTACGATATTTGATTTTGTGTGTCCTAAAGTTTCGTGAAAATCGTGCCAAAAATAAAAGTACAGAATAATATTATGTTCATTTTATACTAGTTTTGAGAAAAACGCGTTTGAAGTTTTGCTAAAGTTTCTGCGCTCCAGTGAAGGTACTATAATGTCAATGCTACTTTCATATGAATTTTATGGGATCAGTAATCACATATCAATGCATGCATAAAAGGATCTGCACCTTGTCCCCCCTTATAAAGGTATTAATTAATCGCTCAAAGGCGAGGGTGTCAGGGCGCGCCACGCCCCTCATTGTTGCAAGGTTCGATCAAAATTCACCAGGTACATAGCTTTCGGTTGGAATTCCTTTGTCTGTCTTCCTCTTCTTGTTTATTGTCTTCTTCGGCGTAATTCTTCTCTTTTCTCTCTTTTTAGTCCTTTTTGGATGTATACATTTGTTCCAAAATGTTTTGTGAACAGGTTGCACTTTTCATATCCAAAATTGTGTTCCAGGGGCTACATTCAGGGAGGCTAACTTCTGGTCTTCACGACCTAGCGACTTCCAACAGCTGTTTTGGGCAACTTTTGGCATTCTGCGGGCAGATTGATGACGTACTTAAAGACGTTAAGCTGTCAAAACATAGCGACCACGGTAGGGTTGGCGTAGAGCACGCAATATACATAAAAATACTCATAAATTGAGTATATATGATGTTTTCTGACTCAAGAACTGAACAGGGCAGGTATACAAATGAAATTAGTCCATAAAACAATCTCCTACCCTCGTGATGAGTTTATTATGAGTTTGTTATGGGGTGATGGGCCGAGTGGTGAATGGCGGCACCTCACACGCAGACCACCTCGCTTGAGTCGCTTCACCACCCCGGCGGGTAGCTGCCACTAACCGCCACGCATCAGACTGAAGGTATAATGGCTCCCTTTTCCTTAATAAAACCCCAAGCCCTTGTCCATCCACCCGTGATGGGTATCGGGTGTTAGCCGGGGTTTGTGACCCGCCTCCCGGGGTGGTTGCTTCCCCCAAATGGCAGGAAGACCAGTTACGAATAGAGAGATTATCAAGCGGAAAAGATCACCCATAGTGACACCGTAGCGCCACTGCCATATCTCGTACCAGAATCCCCGCGACTTCCGGGTTATAGAAATCGAGGAAGTTAGTTAAGCTAAACACCGTGCCCTTTAACTCTTTCTGAATGTCAGCCCAGAATTGTTACCTGGGTAAATAACTTCACCCTGAAGATTGCTGGGGTTTTTTTTTTTTTTTTAAGGTTTAGTTTTGGTATATGGGAAAATTATCCAAAAAAAAATCTGAAATATTTAAAAAAAAATTTACAAGTTTTGAAAGTTTAAATGCCCCTCGCTATGGGCATTTAAATTTATGTCCGACTGAAAAAAAATCCACCATTCGAAAGCCAAAGGATAGGGTGTTGCCATAGACCATATAACTCGAATTCGTATTTATAAAAATTATTTTCATATTTTCACGGCGGACTCTCCCCTTAAAGCATCAACAAGTGACTTGTTATCTACAAAACATTTTATAGGTACACTTTTGCCTATACCAATGACTTCCAAGATTTTTCCTATGTAATAGGCACTCGCAGCCACTTCCAATAATGCCAGTGTTTCAGCAGCTAAAGTTGACTTGACGACTCATCTGATTTTTTTTATTTCCACATGATAAGACATCTCTTACTATTTCCATCAGCTAGAAATATAATAAATCCACCCTGAGAACCGCAATCACTAAGATTAGCAAATGATGCATCACTGTAACACAACAGATATACATAGTCAGTTAACACTGGGAAGAATAGGCTGATTTGGTCTGTTTTCACTCTCTTGATCACCTTGTTAGTCTCCATAAGATCTCCCATTGTGCATTTTCCAAACCTCGTACTCAATGAACACACATCAAATGAGATATCAGGTCTTGTCTGTGTCCCTATCCAGCTTAGCTGACCTACAAGCGACCTGTACAAATGTACTTCCTCCTCATTCCATGGCATTTCCTTCTTCTGACTTATCTCCACTTGATGCTGATATTTGATGTAGCTCTCCGGATCTAAGCTTATGCCATCCTTTTCAAGCTTTACATTAATACCTACATACTTGAACTGCCCAGAATCAGTGTCACCAATCATAAATGCCTTCTGCAATTTTGATAGCACACTATCTTCAAGTTTCCTTGTGCCTCCCCAACATAAATCATCGACATGGATGCACACTATTCCCTCTAAGATGTCACCTTCGTTGAACACAAGCATAGCCGGATCATATCTCGATGGTCTCATACCCAGTCTCACCAGCTCGTCTTTTACGGTCTCATACCAGGCTCTAGCAGCAGCATTAAGACCATACACAGTTTTCTTCAATTTCCAAACCTTGCCACAGAAAAACTCTGGTGGTGGCTGCAAGAACACTTCCCGATTGATCTGATGGCCTTGTAAGTACGCTGCCTTTATGTCAATTGTATGACATGTCCATTTCTTCATTAACATAATACTTAATGCCAGTCTCAGAGCTTCCTTACTACAAGTTGGCGACTCCGTGGTTATACCATCCTCAAGTTCCTCTTCAAATCTTCTTGCTACTAATCTAGCTTTTTACTGTCTTGCCCTCCTTGTTCTGCTTCTCTGTTACCACCCATCTTTTAGATCTAGTGGCTTGGCCTTCCCATTCCACATCCTCCAAGACTTCATTTGCTTTCAAATTTTCAATTTCTTTCCTTTTGGCATCCATAGTCTTCTCATCTGATAGGATGATCGAGACGATCTCTTCATCTCTCTCATATCTATCACATCTCTTCCAAAATCCATCCACGATTCTTCACCATTCTGTTCATTGCGAAAATTAAAGCAATCCTTGTACTTTCCTGTCGCCTTCCCAGCTCTACTCAAAATTTTGACGTTAATATTCTCATTGGAATCTGCCAGCGTAACTTCATACCTTTTTCCTACCTTAGGTGCAGTTGGTTTTCTTTCTGGCTCATCAACTCTTGTAGTCACTTCCTTTCCATTATCCTCTCCATTGGTATCATCATCATCCTCACTCTCATACTCTTGACTTTGTTGAGGCTGACTTTCTGTTTCATTTGTCTCCTTATACTTCTCGTATTCCTTCATGTCACTGTCAACACTGTTGCCTTGGTCCACCATTCCTTTTACTCTGCATACGTGAGCCCGCACCATTTGTCTGCCATGTCTCAATACGTTAACTTTACCATCCTTCCCAATAACTCGTGCCGGACCCCGCCATCTGTCCTCACCATCACGCTTGCAATACACGTAACTGCCTGTTTCAACATTCTCATCCTCAGTTTTTCTAATGTTATGAGATAAGACTCTTATAATTCTCTCATTAGCATCAGCTTTGATAAATTCTTCTCTTGACCTCCGCAGAGCTATCAAATTGTTGGCTACAGTCTGTGATGGTGTGATATTCGCTAATGCTGAAGGGCCATCCTCTCCTATATTGGGCAGATTTGTGTTAAAGCTGAAAACCAACTGATTTGGGGAACACCCATGGTTGTTATGTAACGCATTGCTGGCCGCCACAGCCAGTCCAGTGCAGTGTCAATATTGCAATTGTTTTCCTCTTTAATCTTCAGCACATTGTTCTTCAACACGGCATGGAGTCTTTCACAGACCCCATTGCTCCAAGGGCTTTCCACTGCAGTGCACATTACTCTCATGTTAAAATGTTTGCACATACTCCTGAATTCATTGTTATTAAATTCCCCTCCATTGTCAGTTAAAATTTTCTTGGGAGCCCCAAACAATGCCAGCCAATGTCTCATCACTGCATCTATGATAACCTCTGCTGCATTACTTGTGATTACACAGGCATTGCAATATCTTGTGGTCATATCAACCACAACCAGGAAGTATTTCTCCTTCCAAACCTTAAGGTCCATGCTGATTATCTCATTAAAATAATTAGCCATTGGCACACTGACTATCGGTCTATCAGGGGTTTTCTTATACTTGATACATGTTTCGCATTTCTCTTCAAGCTTCCTAATTTCTTCCTCCAGCTCCACATTTTTTATGAACATCCTTAATTAATTCGAGCAACTTTTCTTTAGAGGGATGAGCAAATTGTTTGTGCAATTTTAACGCTTTCTTCCTGGAGGTCTTCTCTCCTTGAGTGTACAGGACATATTGCATGAAGTTTCTTTCACCTTCAAAATTCTGGCTCTTGTTTATAGGAACAGCATAATGCCCAGTACTAGTTATTTTCAAACCTTGGATCTCACCTCCCTTCTAGTGGCTACGGTCATCCCCTAAATCTATCACCATGCTCATTTCCTTCATAAAGGTTTTACTGAGCAATAGAGGAATGTCTAACATAATGACCTCAGTTTCAATTTCTATTTTCTCTTTGTTCATATACCCAGGTATCTTCACCCTTTTGTGTGCCTTTACAGATTTTCCATCACCAAATCTGAAATATTTACTGGTTCTGTATTCTTCAACAAGACCTTTTTCATTTTTATCTAACATTTCCTCATATTCCTGTAAGCACTTTTCACCACAAACATTTACATTGCAGCCCTTGTCCAATACAGAACATCCTAGTGTCTCTTTTCTCAAATTCATTGTGCTACTGTGGTCCTCAAAGAAATTATCTAGTCATAACACCTTGTCCTCTTTCCTCTTATCACAATTCCTTGCCCAATGATCCGTAGAACCACACTCGAAACAGCCACTGTCATATCCCGCACTTCTCCAGTTTCTCCTTGGGTATCTGCCGTACCTACTGTACCTTCTACCTCTAGTCCAATTTCTGCCATAATCTCTTTGGTTTCCATAATTTGTGGTCCACATGACGTCCTCCTCCTGACTCCTCATATCAGTATCTTCTAGTCTTGCTCCTCCTCCTCTCATCTCCTGCGTGTCATGGGCCCTTGTTACATACAATGGTTCCTCCTTCACCTGTACCCCATGATCCAAGTCACTACTTGAACCAGCACTTGTTTCGAACATTCTTTTCATTGTTGCTCTTACTTCCTTAAATGACAATGGTTTTGTTGAGGCCATCACTTGGTCCCTCTGTACCTCCGATAGTCTACAATTCTTAATAAGTTTAAATGCAAGCACTTCATCAGTTAAATCCTTTCTTTTTCATTTTAAAATACTTTGTATCAAATTCTCTCATAAAATCACAAATT
Source organism: Chionoecetes opilio (assembly GCA_016584305.1). NCBI lineage: Eukaryota > Metazoa > Arthropoda > Malacostraca > Decapoda > Majidae > Chionoecetes > Chionoecetes opilio. The sequence continues at coordinate 147,085 of JACEEZ010025272.1, read as the reverse complement.
GGCATCACGTCCTTCCTGACGCATTCCTCGAAATCATGATTTGCCATACATTTTCTTCTCTCTGTTTCTTTAAAAAAAGCTTCATCCAGTTTATCTAAGATAATATCTAACCCATTATCTTTCTTCTTGTCTGCAGTTGAAACTTGATTTGCCACTTCCCTAGCCTGGCCTTTCAACGTGAGATGTACAACCAGAGCTTGCTTATTCTTACTTAGATCTGTTATTTCTTTCCACATCAAAACATCCTCCTTCCATTGTTCATAATCTTCTATCTCTTCCAGTACGGGCGGGTTTTTAAGTACAGATGCCATGCTGGACAGACCACATGGGACCACTGCCCCTTCACTTCAACTACCCTTTGTTACCACTGATAAATTACTGGCAATCACCATCAACAAATACACAATTGTAGATTCAGATATACATGTAATGATATCAACACGTTACCTTGATTCGTTGTGGCCTCCACACTCCAATTGACAGCACTCAACGTCAACAAACTTGCCAGGACAGCCAAACCTCACCAAACGAAGAACAACCCAATATCCTTCAACAACAGCATCAGATACCATTTATGAACACTCCAGCAACAAATATCGGTCAATACCCCTGTAGCTATGTACCCGGCAGCTGAACTGTTACTACAAACAGGAGCTCCCGACCTCTGTCAGCACTCTCCCACTCTCCTAACAAAACAGCTGATAGCTGCCTTCCCTGACTGGCCACATCAGTGTTGCCACGTCAGCAGCTCACCTGCTTCCAGACACCGAGACAATATAAATCTAACAAACTTATGATTACACTACTTATCTCATTAACATCCTGAACCTCCACCCCCCATGCATGAAGAGGCTTCTCCCCCAGCCACTGCCTCACCTGGCTCTCCACGACACCACTCCACTCCAACAAATCCAATCCTTCATCTGATCTAACCATCCTGCTGTAACATTCCGTTCTTCCCTCCTTCCCTCACCGTTTCACTATTTTTCTATAACCCCTCCCCTTTTTATGCTTTGCCATAGTGTCATATGACCTCTGATGTCTGGCATTAAATCGATCAATTCTCCCCCACCCACTGCTTCACCTGGCTCTCCACGGTACAATGAGTCTGCCACAAGTAGCACTGAGAGCCAGTGCCGGGAGTCACCACCCTATACAGCACTCACCCGCAGGCCCCAAACCCATGAGAAATGTAACATTAAACAAAGGCAACAGCAATGTGAAGCACCATTTAACCCCTTCACGCCCAGATCTTTCCTTTGCTATGTAAAAAATCGTATGTTGTTAGCCATAAAATTACGAAAAGTAGCTTAATATACCAAACTAGTTAGTCGGCAAGGATACTAAACAGGTCATATCTATTAAATATTGTTTATAGTCACTAAAAATTATCTAATGGTAGCCAAATATCAATGGAAATAACGTTCTGGGACTCAAGGGATTAAGAGTCTGTCAGTCACTGAAGGAACATGACACTGGCTGTGATGTCGCTCGTCTTGTGCTTAACCATGTGGAAGTATCTAAATTTCAATTCTTATTATATATTCAGGTTTTGAGTTTTATGCGATGATGTATTCATTATCAAGGTATTTTTACAAAATAAAAGTTGCACTAAGGCGGAGATAATATAAAAGACAGAGAGAGAGAAAACACAACTGATGCGACACACAGAAGGGAATCTCTTCACTTATCATTTAACCTGGAAAGTAAGAATCGTCCAGGTACAAAATAATACCATGAAGATCGGCTTGGGTGTGCCGGGTTACCCTCTGAGTCATTGAAATAATGGACGGTCTGCCTCACCTTCTGTCTACCTCTCATTCTTTCTCACATACTTCATACAGTAATCATGAATTGGATTTGCCATGAATATGATAAAATGACAGGTATTTAGATGATGAAAAATAATAAGACGACGAAGAAGAAAAAGAAAAAGGAGATAAGGTTGGAGTGCAGCTCATTTATATTCACCAAATAAAGATTATAAATAGAATGAATCCATCAAAGTAAGAAAAACAATTGAGTCAAGACGTCTGGATGATGAGCCGTGATTGAAAGGTGATTTATTCCAGTTTTCCTGGTAGATGTCATCTGTGGAGCAGTGGATTCCGCGTCGGTCACCTTGAAGCCCTGTGTGTGTGGTGAAGAGCGGCAGGTATATCAAGGGTGACGTCCAGACCAGCGGCCGATCCTCACCACACCCTCACCACACCCTCGAGATGGAGCGACGCACCCTGCTGGCTGTCCTGCTGTGAGAGAGAGAGAGAGAGAGAGAGAGAGAGAGAGAGAGAGAGAGAGAGAGAGAGAGAGAGAGAGAGAGAGAGAGAGAGAGAGAGAGAGAGAGAGAGAGAGAGAGAGAGAGAGAGAGAGAGAGAGAGAGAGAGAGAGAGAGAGAGAGAGAGAGAGAGAGAGAGAGAGAGAGAGAGAGAGAGAGAGAAAACTACTAAACCGACCTAACTGTTTTTGGAACTCCTCTAATATCTATTCTCTAGACTAGAGTGACAGATATCTAGGGACAGTGACTAAAAAAACAGATATGAAAGATCGAGCTAATAGGGAAAGGGAGGCTCACAGACCGTCAGATCAACACTGCAGCAGCAGCAGCAGCGAGAAAAGACAAGTCCGGAACTGTTAATTAAG
>JACEEZ010025272.1:111945-136945 GCA_016584305.1 Chionoecetes opilio | reverse complement strand
TGTCTGTTTGTGATAGGTCTGTGTGTTTTGTTTGTGTCTGTGTCAGTAACGCTATGTCTGTTTGTGATATGTCTGTGTGTTTTGTTTGTGTCTGTCTGTCTGTAACGCTATGTCGTTTTGTGATATGTCTGTGTGTTTTGTTTGTGTCTGTCTGTCTGTAACGCTATGTCTGTGTGTTTTGTTTGTGTCTGTCTGTCTGTAACGCTATGTCTGTTTGTGATATGTCTGTGTGTTTTGTTTGTGCCTGTCTGTCTGTAACGCTATGTCTGTTTGTGATAGGTCTGTGTGTTTTTGTTTTTGTCTGTTGTCTGTAACGCTATGTCTGTTTGTGATAGTCTGTGTGTTTTTTTTGTGTCTGTCGTCTGTAACGCTATGTCTGTGTTGTTTTGTTTGGGCCTGTCTGTCGTAACGCTATGTTGTTTGTGATAGGTTGTGTGTTTTGTTTGTGTCGGTCTGTCTGTAACGCTATGTCTGTGGTTTGTTTGGTTTTGTCTGTCGGAACAGAGTCTGTTTATGATATGTCTGTGTGTTTTGTTTGTGTCTGTCTGTCTGTAACGCTATGTCTGTTGTGATAAACTGGTGTTTTTTTGTGTCTGTGTGTCTGTAACGCTATGTCTGTGTGATATGTCTGTGTTTTGGGTTTTTGTCTGTCTGTCTGAACGCTATGTCTGTTTGTGATAGGTCTGGTGTTTTGTTTGTTCTGTCTGTCGTAACGCATGTCTGTTTTGATATGTCTGTGTGTTTTGTTTTTGTCTGTCTGTCTGTACGCTATGTCTGTTTGTGATATACTGTGGTTTTGTTTTTGGGCTGTGTCTGTAAACGCTATGTCTGTTTGTGATATGTCTGGTGTTTTGTTTGTGTTGTCTGTCGTAACGTATGTTGTTTGTGATAGGTCTGTGTGTTTTGTTTGTGTCTGTCTGTCGTAACGCTAGTCTGTTTGTGATATGTCTGTGTGTTTTGTTGGGGTCTGTCTGTCTGTACGCTATGTCTGTCTGTGGATGGTCTGTGTGTTTTTTTTGTGTCTGTCTGTCTGTAACGCTAGTCTGTTTGTGATATTCTGTGTGTTTTGTTTGTGTCTGTCTGTCGTAAAGCTATGTCTGTTTGTGATAGGGCGTGTGTTTTGTTTGTGTCTGCGTCAGTAACGCTATGTTGTTTGGATTGTCTGTGTGTTTTGTTTGTGTTGTCTTGTATTGTCGTAACGCTATGTCTGTGTGTTTTGTTGTTGTTCTGTCTGGGACGCATGTTGTTTTTCTGCCTGTTATTTTTTGTGTTTCCTGTAAACCTGGGTTTGGGTTTTAATGCTTTTTGTTTGTCTCTGTCGTCCGTCTGGATGCGGTGTGTTGATCGGATAAACCAAAGTCTTTGGTTTGCTGGGGATGATGATGTTGATGTAAAATTATTTAATTATCCAGATGTTTCTGCCTTCCACCCAACACCCTCCCACCCCCACCACCCCCAAACCCACCCCCTCCCCCATAACCAACCAAAAAAAAATTAACTACCAACCAACCCCCCAACACCCCCACCACCCACCCCCCCACACCACCCAACCCCCCACCCCCCCCCACCCACCCTCTCCAAACCCCAAAAACATTCCCTTAGCCGGAAACACAAACAACACAAAAAAAGTTTAATTTTGCTTTATACCTTAACACAACACCGATTGGAATTTATGTATCCTTTACCACCCCCTGTCGCTTGAACTAAAAAACCCATACACCCGTGTTAAGTGCCACCTACAGGGATGGGACAGGACAAATTCTACAAAATAATACGTCGGGATGATGATATAAAATGAAAAATTTCATTAAATGAAACTTTTACCGTTAGTCTCGTATCGTATGAACTAATACTATAACTATCTTACTGCGTCACATCCTTGAACTATCTTGCTGCGTCACATCCTTGGCGTGCGTGCGTAGGTGAGTGAGTGAATATCTCTCTCTCTCTCTCAATCTTTCTCTCTCTCTCTCTCTCTCTCTCTCTCTCTCTCTCTCTCTCTCTCTCTCTCTCTCTCTCTCTCTCTCTCTCTCTCTCTCTCTCTCTCTCTCTCTCTCTCTCTCTCTCTCTCTCTCTCTCTCTCTCTCTCTCTCTCTCTCTCTCTCTCTCTCTCTCTCTCTCTCTCTCTCTCTCTCTCTCTCTCTCTCTCTCTCTCCGTCTCAGTCTTTGACGGGACAATCACATGGCAGACACACGCACACACACACACACACACGCACACACACACACACACGCACATACGCACACACACACACACACACACACACACACACACACATAGCTATTCGCTGGGTAAGTGCATAACATTGTGGCGCGCTACTCTGTGGTCTCAGGATTGGGATTTTTCGCTGACAAGCAGGCAGTTACTTTCCCCCTGGATTAAGGGGATGGGGTGTGTGTAATGTGTGAGGTCTCAGCTTTACCTAATGATCAGTCTCTATGAACTCTAAACTATCTCCGGAGGGGGAGGGGGGGATGGCTGGCGATCGTGGGCCCAGTGCCCGTGATCAAGACCTTGTGTGGATGAATAACACACATAAGAGAGGACACACGCAATTTCAAAAACACGGAAATGATTAACATGCCTTGAGGCACCTTAGCTACATGCTCACCACACACACACACACACACACACACACACACACACACAAACACAGACAACAACACACACACACCTATAGGGAACTCCGTAGTGTAAGGGTTAGCACGCTTGGCTCACAACTGAGAAGTCCCGGGTTCGATCCCCGGGCGGAGCGAAGACAGACGGGCGGTCTTCTTAAAACCCGAACCCCTGTCCACCCAGCAGTGAATGGGTACCGGGTGTTAGCAGGGGGTTTGTGACCCCCCTCCCGGGGTGGTGGCTTCGGCCAACACTAAAGATGAATGAGAAAAATAAATGTTGATATGGAGACGGGGCCATACGAGCGTTGCTCTGGCCCTGTAAAATACAACTAGATGAATACACACACACATGAGCGCGCGCAAACACATTTAGCTGTAAATAATTTTGTTTACGAATCATAATTATAGTCAATAATTATTGTTGAAAATATATTTATCTAGTTACTCATGAATACCTTGATAAACATGCTTTCAGCACTGCTAAGTAAACATCTATAATGTGTGCGCCTTGATAATAATTGTAACAGTTTTTTGCAAGCACAAAAAAATACACAAAAAAACACTAAAAAGGAGACCAGTCTAGGACAGAAAAAAAAAATATATATCCCGCCCAGACAGAAGGCGTATAAATCACTTCTGAGTTCATGATGCAGCAACTAACACACTGATCACTAATACATCACTAGTCTACGGCAATCACATCGGTTATCTGAGGACATCTGTGTGGCGAAGCAGTCTGCGCATCCAAGAGAACTACGTCAACATCTCCCACACAGCCTCTCGTCGCACGGCCATTGGGTAGGCCAGGGTTCGATTCCCGCACTCGTTTATGGAGGCCAGAGCGTGTAGGGAAGCACATGAGCCACAACAGCAGTGGAAAAGTGTGGCTACTTGTTGTAGAACTTGTTACCAACGTAGATCATACCCATTGTTTCTTTTTTACGTGAGAAACCGACAAACGGATGTCAAAATGTGTGTGGGGAAGAAACTCACAAGACCGGAGGCTTTTATGTATTTATGTTTTTACTGAGCATATTGATGATAGAAAAACAATGTAATTTTGTATATTAGCGGCTTAAGAGTTGAGAAGACAGTGGCGATGACGCGTGTGATGAAGCAGTGGCTACACGAGGGCAGCGCGACGCCGCGACGGTTTGTTTATATTTACATGAGTGTTGTCTGGAAAAATACATAAAAGTCTGCGTTAATGTATGAAGGAATTAATGGATATGAGGGAATATTTTCCTTGTTAAAATTATGATTGTTTAAATTTTAAAATGGCGGTTCTTAACCTGGGGGGTAACTACCTAAGGGGGAGTGAGCCAAGAGAGAAATAAGAAGAACTGTCAAGTATTCAACTTTAATAAGCTCGGCCTTCGCGCTTTAACATGAAGCTCGCTCGCGAGGGTGAGCGAAGAAAGTCGGGACAGAGAAGCAAGTGTGGCTGAATAACTCTGCGGTAACGCCTTGCCACGTTTCACTAACTCCGTAGACTCCGTATGCAATATTATTTTATATTATAATTACTGTTATCATTGTTATTATTATCAGTATTTGTATAATCATCATCATTATCGTTATCATCATTATTTTGTTTTTATTATTGCTATTATCATTATCATAATTAATTAATTAATATTGATATTGTTATTGTTTACCAATATTATTATAATAATTTTAAGTATTATTATCATTATTGTAATTATTATATTATAATAATAATAATAATAATGATTATTATTATGATTATGATTATTATTATTACTATTATTAATATTTTTAATATCGTTATCAATTATCATTATTATTATTATTATTATTATTACCATTATTATCATTATAATTATTGTTATTATTGTTATTATTGTTATTATTATTATTATTGTTATTATTATTATTATACGGCCAGAGCGTTATCTATTTTTGGTAAAGCTCTCACTCGCCTTCTCGCTCCCAGTGCGGCCGCACCGTAGTTATTATATTTGCTTGCCATAATTATCATTATCTGTATCAGACTTTTTGATGCAGGATTATTTCAACCTATCTTGGTTAAAGAAGTGAAGCTCATGGAGGCAAGGACCAACTACTAAAGTGGGCGTGGTGGTCAAAAGGTTAAGAAACACTGGTCCAACATCACCAACTCTATTCATACCACCACCACCACCGCTACTACTATAGTCTATTCACTTCAGCTGGATTCCTGGGGCGGCATTTTGGAACACTACTAAGACCATCTTAGGGGACTAAGACCATCTTAGCGCTAGGTGGACATTTTCGGAAGCAAAGTTCGCTCCGCCTAAGACAGTGCAGTGAGTGTAAACTAAGGCAGGATTGGGGTCGTCTTAGCCCGCAATTTTCTCCGTCACCATAACAACAATGGTTATATTATTGGTTATATATTATATATTTTTAGACTGTATATAATATATTAGGCTGTATAATACACGATAAATAGTATAATATATATAAATATATGATATATATAATATATAGAGATATATAATATTATCTATATATGATATATATATAATATATATATATATATATAATAATATATATATATATATATATATATATATATATATATATATATAGGTATGGGCTATATATATACTATATATATAGAGGGGTGGGCTGGGCGGAATAGATATGATTTGCGACAGAAACGGTTAGCAGATAATTCTAAACATATCAAAACACACCAGAAAAAAAGTGTCGTTATTCACGATAATATCACACACTGGCTATGATATGTGTGTGGAGGATGAAAAGGGGGAAGGAAGAGAGGGAGAAGAAATATAGAAGAAAAAGGAGAAGAGAGGCAGAGAGAGAGAGAGAGAAAGGGAGAGAGAGAGAGAGAGAGAGAGAGAGAGAGAGAGAGAGAGAGAGAGAGAGAGAGAGAGAGAGAGAGAGAGAGAGAGAGAGAGAGAGAGAGAGAGAGAGAGAGAGAGAGAGAGAGAGAGAGAGAGAGAGAGAGAGAGAGAGAGAGAGAGAGAGAGAGAGAGAGAGAGAGAGAGAGAGAGAGAGAGAGAGAGAGAGAGAGAGAGAGAGAGAGAGAGAGAGAGAGAGAGAGAGAGAGAGAGAGAGAGAGAGAGAGAGAGAGAGAGAGAGAGAGAGAGAGAGAGAGAGAGAGAGAGAGAGAGAGAGAGAGAGAGAGAGACTCCCTCGGCGTGTACACTGCACTGTGACTAGCAGAAATACATATCTGGCAACTCAAGGAGAAGGAAGAGGAGGGAGAAGAAATAATAGTAGAAAAAAAAGGAGAGAAAGAGAGAGAGAGAGAGAGAGAGAGAGAGAGAGAGAGAGAGAGAGAGAGAGAGAGAGAGAGAGAGAGAGAGAGAGAGAGAGAGAGAGAGAGAGAGAGAGAGAGAGAGAGAGAGAGAGAGAGAGAGAGAGAGAGAGAGAGAGAGAGAGAGAGAGAGAGAGAGAGAGAGAGAGAGAGAGACACTCGGCGTGGTATACGTATTTCCCGCCTAATACAGACTTGTGTCGCGCGCGCTGATTGGTTAGGTGGCACTAAGAAGGGTTGGCCTTCTGTCCCCTTACACGAGGCTAAGATGACGCCCGAAAATGCTTCTTTAGTAATCTTCTTGGCCCGGTATAACTAAGTCGGTCTTAGGACGCTAAGAGGGTGTAGTTTAGAGCCCCTTCGAAAATGCCCACCCTGGGCTGTGAGCTGCTGGATGCCTAGCCGAGTTTGTAAGGCCGTCGCTGATTGGCTGATAGACTCGGGCTGGGTGGCGATGGTGGTGGTACTTGCCTCGCCGCAACCCAAAACCCTTGCCTTGCCTCAGAAAAATATTCATATTTCTTGGCTTTACTCATCTCTTACACAAGATAGGCCTATTTTGTTTGCATCAGTAAATCAGGCAGTGATTGGTCAACAACAACACGCCATTCATAACTCAATAGGGTAAAAAATAAAGTCATGACTGACTATCACAGGAGTAGGCGGACTTTTAGGTTTTCAGTGCATTGAAATGTTGTACTCCTACCCGATATAACCAAGCTACCAGATAGTATTTATGAAAGCTGAGCCTACCATCGTGTTCATAATACATTGCTGCATATCATGAGCATAAAAAAATTACAGTAAGACTACACTAATATTAAGATAATTAAAGGAAAGTAAAAGAGTGTATAAACATTATTTCTTGCTTATTTTGCTTCAACTCGCTCTAACTCTATAAGTTTTGGTCGTATTCAATTTTCAAGCACTGTTTCAAAATCCTTCTATTTTTCCGCTTCCTATGGTATGTAGCACGTACCAATAAGGAAAAGAGTAGGTGGTCAAAATGGCTAAGAAAGTTAAACTGTTTCAAACTGGTGCCGTGACGGGTGGAGCCTCTGAAAGCTCTCCTGAAAACAGTCTCTCCTATATAGGGAGCAATGCTCACCCGTCACTGTGCCAGTTTGCAGTAGTAGTTTTAGCTTTCTTAGCCATTTTGACCACCTACTCTTTTCCTTATTGGTACGTGCTACATACCACAGGAAGCGGAAAAGTATAAGGATTTTGAAACAGTTCTTGAAAATTGAATGTGACCAAAACTTATGGAGTTAGAGCGAGATGAAGCAAAATAAGCAAGAAATAATGTTTATACACTCTTTTACTTTCCTTTAATTATCTTAATATTAGTGTAGTCTTACTGTAATTTTTTTATGCTCATGATATGCAGCAATGTATTATGAACACGATGGTAGGCTCAGCTTTCATAAATATTATCTGGTAGCTTGGTTATATCGGATAGGAGTACAACATTTCAATGCACTGAAAACCTAAAAGTCCGCCTACTCTTGTGATAGTCAGTCATGACTTAATTTTTTACCCTATTGAGTTATGAATGGCGTGTTGTTGTTGACCAATCACTGCCTGATTTACTGATGCAAACAAAATAGGCCTATCTTGTGTAAGAGATGAGTAAAGCCAAGAAATATGAATATTTTTCTGAGGCAACGCAAGGGTTTTGGGTTGCGGCGAGGCAGGTACCACCACCATCGCCACCCAGCCCGAGTCTTATCAGCCAATCAGCGACGTCCTTACAAACTCGGCTAGGCAGCGAGCAGCTCCCAAGAATCCAGCTTAAGTGAATAGACTATAGTACAGCGATCTTGTACTAGTCAGGCCAGTGGAAAGAAGAAAAGATGCACATTTTCATGAGTTAATCATATAACAAAGCATCTAGGAAATAGGGTGTGAGCTTGTATTTCATGCTACATAGTAAGTAGAACACACACACACACTCACACATGCACACACCTGCGTGGTCAAGTGGTTTAGACTTTAGACTTTAGAGCGTGTCTGACCCGAGGCCCCTGGATATACCCGGGTATATCCAGCCTCGGTCTGACCATGCCAAGCAGGGGCGTATTTAGGATCTTGAACCATTGGGGGCTTAGTCCAGCCAAGAGATCTTAAAATTTTTACAGGATAATTTTCAATTTATTTAAGAGTATAATGAATATAGGATGTGAGACACTGTGCTCTACCAAAAGGCTCCGGTAATTTGCTTAGGATAACTTTCGAAACATGAAATTAAAGTAAAATTAAGACAATCTGAGTTGGGGTTCAACTTCGTTATTATTTATATTTTCATCAGTAGGAGTAAAACCCTAAGATAAAGAGAGCTTTGGCGTGATGAAGCAGTCATATAGATTGTATATTCTCAATGTTTTGTTGAGTACTGAAATCTGACCAACCTCGGTCCTATAAATACTTTTTATATATTTTTACATCACAAAGAACTGGCCACACGCGAAAATGCACTTGGAAAAAAGTGCACTTCTGTTAACTGTGTGTCTTGTCCATCTGATATTCTCTTCTTCACCTCTCCAAAAGGTCTTTTGGTGTCTCCTCTGTCATGCACTCCTCATCTCCTCTGTTCTCTCCTCCTCTCTCATGTCCTGCTCAGAAAAAGGATGTCATCAGCAAACGCTAAGTAACATCTAACCAAATATCTTGTTTTTTACTATAATTTTATGTTGCCTCAGTCTGAGCTTATCTTAAATATGTGAGAAAACAAAACACTATAGACACTATAAAGACACTTAAGACAGACACTTAAAGACACTAATAGACACTTTAAAAGTCTATTGATCTTGCGTCCACCCTCAACACAGCACGTGACGCGGAAGCCAAATCCACTTTCGTCGAGTACTACGCCATGATCGATCCCGGTAAAAATTTTGTTTGACTGTTGCAAGATTCTCGGATTTTTTTTTTTTTTTGCCTGATATGTGATGCTTTCCCTAATAGAGATAGTTTTTCTCCTGTGCAAACCTAGAAGTGTTTTTTGCAATTCGAATAAGTGATGACAAATTTCTAATAATACACTTTTTAGACATTTTGACGGAAAAAAAACACGCTCCAGTTGTTAAAGCATCAAATAATAACCTAATGAAACCATTAAACTAACCTACTCTAACGTTCTAACCTAACCCTCAAACTAACCTAACCTAACCATGATTTTTGTTTGTTTGCACATTTCATTGTTACTTTCACACTCGTTCTGACCTGTAGAAACAAAAGAAAGGTAAAAAAAAATTGAATCCAGACCCAGTCATGTTCTAATTAGCCTCGACGACAACTGCGGCAGACGGATGACTACGGCGGGTGTAGTACCGTGGATGACGTTTGCGTGGGTGAAAGACGTGTTATAGAGACGGATGAATGGTGTGCGTATGGCAGGGGCTGAAAATGAGGTGAATATAATGAAGAGTGATAATGTGACAACCAGAATTTAGAGATTTTGTGGAACTGATCAGTGGCGGCTCGTGATAAAATAAAACGGAGGGACTGCAGGCTTCACACAACAGTAGGATACATTAATTTGACCAAACTCAGGTATGAATTGTAGTGGAGGTTTACGGCCCATTTCAGGGCATGGTAGTAGTGGTGGTGGTGGTAGAAGGGATGGTGGGGGTGGTAGTAGAAGGGATGGCTGAGGTGATGGTAGAATTACAGTATTACTTGAAAATAAAGTCGGTGTGGGAATTTATGTCACATACATATATTTAATATGAGGTCTTACCTAATCAAAACCCATATTCTATCTCATCCCGACACAATACCCCAGGTAATCAACCAACTAGGATACTTATCGGTGGATAGTAGGGTTGAATTACGTAGGCTTGAATTAATACTGCTTGTTCCGTGATCCGAAGTGGTCAGCGCGTGATCTAGACTGCCCGTGTAGGGCGAAGGTGGAGGCATTATTGTGGTTGGGGTCAAGTGGTTGGCCAAACCAGTAACTTGACGACGCGGCAAGATATTATCTGTGTCGTATTTAACACGTACTTTGATTTAACACTATATGTACAAAATGAACGTATGTACAAATTTCTTCATTATACAAGCACGTATATATTAGTAAGAGATGTTATTAAGGCGAGGGTCTGGAGTCAACTGACTTTCCGTGAGCGGCGGCGAGGCCCGGCTACTAATCCTTAGCCACGTGTATAATTCCCTGTGGCCTAGAATCTAATGACGATAGCCAATGACCGCGCTTCAAACCAAGGTGCTAATTATATAAGGTGCCAATGGTTAATAGCACTGAAAATGTTCATTAATATTATCCCAGTACTTATCATTTACTTACATTACCTTAAATAATACCCATTACCATTTAAATTATATATATACATCCCTATGCGCACCCCTTAGATGAGCGGACAATAACTCCCTCACTAGGGGGGGGGGGGACAAACCACCACTCTACCAATTATGAGAGGGTGGTTGGTGGATAATTTCCACAGTCGGTACCGCTTGATTTCAGTTTTTTCATTTAAAGTCAGCTGGGATAAGTACCCAGACTAATAGGACAGGCTTGTGTTGCATGTTTACCACTAATTGATTGATTGATTGATTGTTTAATTGGCCTTAAATATATAGTACAAGAAACATAATACATTACAATTTTACAGGCCGGGCTCATTGAGTGTGAGCTCCTATATGAACCCAAATGCAAATTATGGTAAGTGAACTAAATGGTAGCAAAACAGGCCGCCTAAGAAAAAACAAAAACAAAACACTCAGCTATGCTATGGATACTGAATCCGTATTATATAAATTAAAAATTAAGTAACAAATACAATAGAAAACTTCCAGAGATGTAAATATAACATATGCACATACACGTATGCACACACATTGGCTACAAAATACATACACATACGTAAATATCTCTAACACTAATAACACTTGCACGCATACACATTACACGAAAAATATATATATATAAAATATATATGTATAAAAACATATGCAAGAATATGATACACACTAACACACTTTATGGAACTGGCACTGACTAAGACATTTATAGTATAATGAGGACATAGTATACATACTGCTATTCATATTTACTCAATAAATTATATTTAACCAGAGTTTTGAAACTATACTTGGATGGAGCATTACGCATGTCTATAGCTAGACTGTTCCATAGCCTGACGCCTCTGAACACCACACTCTGCTGGGCGTGGGAAGTCCTATACAGGGGAACTCTGAGGTCATTCCCCCTCCTTGTTACCGTCTGGTGGGCTATGGGTGTGAAGCCAATGTTTATGGGACATGTAATGATGGAGTTGTAGACTAGAACACCTGACTGCAAAAATATTATGTCGTGAATTTTCAGGATTTTGTGTTCATTGAAAAGGGGACCCGTGTGCTGTAAACGAGGAACATTTAACATTGTGCGTAGTAGTTTCTTTTGCTGCTAAAATAGTGTGTCAATGTATGTGGAGTAAGCCCCTCCCCAGATGGCAGAGCAATACAGTAAATTTGGACAAACAATTGCAGAGTACATTTTCTTTAAACAAGGTACATCAAGTTGCCCTCTGATTTTATAAAATATTCCTATCATTTAAGATATTTTTGTTTTTATTTCCTCGATTTGAGATTTCCATAATAATTTATTATCAATAATAATGCCTAAAAAATTTACTTCATTTACCTGGGTTAATAAAACATTGTTAATTTTTATCTGCACAGTGGTTTCTTTAGTCATTAATGGGTGGGATACCATAAAGTGAGTCTTGTCAGTATTTAAAGTTAACTTATTACTTTGTATCCATTTGTATAAGAGATTTAATTCAGTGTTTATTGTGACTGATAGATTAACAAGGTTTGTGTCGTTAAGAAATATACAGGTGTCATCTGCAAATAGCAAGAATTTCTACTTTCCACTGGAACGTGTTATGTCATTGATAAATATCAGAAATAGTATAGGTCCTAAAATAGATCCCTGTGGCACTCCATAACATATGCTTCTCGTAGATGATGATTTATTATTAAATGTAGTATATTGTTTTCGATTTCCTAAATAACTCTTAAACCATTGATGTGCTGGACCCCGGATTCCATACATATTTAGTTTTTCAAGTAGAATATCATGTGGGATAGTGTCAAAGGCTTTAGAGAAATCACAAAAGACAGTTAAATGAAATTGTTTTGAATCCATGGCGTCGTAGATGTGTTGACATAGGTTTTGTATTGCAAGTTCACAGGAATATTTTGGTCGAAATCCAAACTGGTGCTTAGATAGTATTGTATTCTCAGAGAGGTAATTAAATAATCTGGTTGACATAATTTTTTCGAAAATTTCACTAAATGCTGGCAATATTGATATGGGTCTATAATTTTGGGGAATAGAAAACTAAGGCAGGTTAGGCAGTTTCCCAGGTCCATTAACCTTATGAGCCTAGTGGAATAATCAGGGTATATATTACAAGTGGAGGGTGGATGTTCTTCCTCGCAGCAAGCACATTTTTTTCTGACTTCACTGGTAATAACCCTATATTTAGGAATGGCACCTGTTCTTTGAGTAGGTCTTGGTGGTGGTTTACAGGCTGGTCTAGTTTGAAACTTATCTACCAGTTTTCTTCCCATCGTAGCTTTAGTAGGAGCGGGATAACTACCCACCTATGAGGGCTCTTTAAACTCTGAAGGTGGCTGATATCGCTGATTACCTTTAGGTCTAGTTATCTCAATCTCCCTGTGGGGGTGTTCCTGCTCAATATCTTGCAAATGTTTGCACTCTTGTAATAATCCCTCCTCTATTTGCTTGACCGTGAAGTAATTACTATTGTACCTCTGATTTAAGTGGTCTCGCATCCTGGTTGGTAGTTTTCTCCATATCATGATACTGACCATCCAGTCTGACTCTGTCAAGGGTGTATGAGCTTCAATGGCTCAAACAAATGGATGCAATTTAAAGTTATTCTGAACTCTTCCAATTCTCTATGATTGTGAGAAGGGCTCAGTAGATCCATGAACTTGCAGAAAAGATTCTTTGTTATCTGATCTTTATCTTCATAATTATCTCTAAGAATCTTGAGTGCCACATTATAATTGGCATTTTCTACTGTTAATTCCTTTACCAGCAGATATGCAGAACCTCTCAACTGACCTAACAAATAGGTTACAATTCAGTTCACCTGACGTCTCCGTGGAGTGAGGTTGTGTTTTGGTGGAGCTCTCGGGGTTAGAATGGCTGCGTCTGTGAGGAAGAGTTTTGTGGAGGCGGAGCGAGAAGTGGTGTTGTGTGCTTCTGCGGGGGTTGAGAGTGCTAGTGTGGTAGGAGTGAAGGAGGCTGAGGTTAAAACTAGTGTGGTAGAGGGAGTGAGAAGGGTCGAGGGAGAGTGTAGTGAAGGGTGTGGGGATGCGCTTAAGACTATTCTGGAGGCGATCGAAGACCTGAAAATGAACTTTGCATGTGAAGTGAACGAATTGAAAAGCGTTGTGATGAAGCAGGAAATAGAGATACGTTCTCTTAAGGGTGAAGGTGAAGGTCCAAGTAGACTGAGTGGAGGGGCACATGCGAGGGATGTACCTGTAGGGGTACCAGAGCGAGATGTGACTCGAGAGACTACTAAGTTCACCAGTAAGTCACCAGGGATTGGTGTTTGGAAGGTAGTTGATCATGGAGCCCGCCCGAAGGAGAAAAAGGTAAACAATGACCATGTTGTGTGCACGAGTCCCTTTCAGGTACTCTCAAGGCTGCAAGAGGGAGATACGGAGGTAAGGAAGGTGGACGATACATCATTACCCGAAGGTAAAATCTTGGTTGTTGGTGACAGTCAGGTTAGGCATCTTGACAGCAGGTTCTGTGACAGAGAAGGGATGCGCATGAAGTCGCTGAGTTATCCAGGGAAGGGGATAGGCTATGTTAGTGACAAGATAGTTGAGTGCATGGCGGACCAAGGGAAAAAGCCCATCGTCTGTCTGAGCACTGGGGGAAATGATGTTGAGTGTGTAAGAAGTGAGGAATTGCTACGGCGGTTCAAGGAAGCTGTAGGTAAAGTTAGAGACAGGGGTGGGTTCCCAGTGGTGTGTGGTGTCCTTCCAAGACGCTTTGTTGACGACTTGTGGTACTCCAGGGCTATTGCAATGAATTGCCGGCTGGCACTTCATTGCAAAGACAATGGTTGGGCCCTTGTAGACAGCTGGGACCTCTTTTTCGGGCATAACCACCTCTACCGCAGGGATGGGGTGCACTTTTCGAGGAAAGGAGTTCAGATCTTGTCTGAATCCCTTGAAAGGGAGATAGATGTACTGCAGGCTTTTTTAAGACAGAGAACCGGGGTTTAGACACTGGGGTCGGGGTAAAGGAAACTTGCGACACTTGGAGGAGTATCAGAAGGCAGGAAACTAAAGTGATTCGTAGGAAGAGAGAGAGGAGGGGTTTAGTTAAAGATAAAGGGAAAATTGACAAAAAGAAGAGGAGTTGCTTGAAGGTCTACTATACAAACTGTAGGAGTATTTTAAAAAAGATAGACTTCCTGAGAGGAATAAATAGTGTAGAGGATTTGATATAATAACATTAACAGAAACATGGTTGGGTATGTCAGGAAAGGTATTTGATCCGGAAGTCGAGATAGCTGGATATAAGTTAATTCACAAGGACAGAGTAGGCAGACGAGGTGGAGGAGTTGCGCTTTATGCAAGAGATGCATTGCAGTGTTGTGTTAATAATGTTATAAAAACAGATGACAGCATAGAGTCTATATGGGTAGAGGTTACGGAAGGAACTGAGAAAATGGTTTTGGGTGCAGTGTATAGGCCTCCAAACTTATATAAAGAGGATTCAGTTCCTATATGGGAGGAAATAAACAAGGCCTGCAGATATAATGGACTATGCGTGGTGGGAGATTTTAATCTTAGGAATATAGACTGGGATTTAATCATAGGTGACAGCGACGTAGATGAATAGTTAAATATAATCCAGGATAACTTCCTAGGTCAAGCAATCAAGGAGCCTACTAGAGGAAATAATATTATAGATCTATTGCTGACAAATAGAGACGATTTAGTAACAAATGTGGAGGTCAGTGGGAATTTAGATAATAGCGACCATTATGAGATCAGATTTAGCTTAAAATGGGAAGTTGGAAAATTAAGTGGCAATAAGCATCGAATACCTAATTTCAGAAAGGCCAATTATGCAGGATTAAGAAGACACCTGGAGGTTATTAATAAGAGGTGTGGGATGGAGGGGAAGAAAGTTTCCCAGGATAACGACAGGGCGTTGAGAGCTGGAAAGGCCAATTTTGAAGGATTAGGAAGGCACCTGGTGGTAATTGGCGCGGTTAGATATGGTAGTGAGGTCATAGCTGAGGAGGTAATTAGAGCGGTTAGACAGAGAAGTGAGGTCAGGGCTGAGGAGGTACTTAGAGAGGGTAGAAATGGAAGTGAGCATGGGGTTGAGGAGGATTATACCTCATTTGTAAGGAATATAATTGAAGGACAGAACAAAAATATTCCTTATAGGGAAATAAGGTCCAGAAAGAGTGATCCAAAATGGATGACCACCAATTTAAAACACAACATTGGAGTAAAAAGAAACATTTATTTAAGGTTCAAGGCAGGATTGGTAAACAAAGAACAGTATAACGTGATGGCAAGGACAGTGAAGAAATTAACTCGAGTTGCTATGAACAATTATGAGATTAAAGTAGCAGGACAGCCAAAAAGGGACCCAAAAGGGTTCTATCAGGTATTTATAACAAAGACAAGGGAATTAGTTGGGCCGTTAAGGTCAGGACAGGGTGAGGTCTTAAATACGGATGAGGATATGTGTAAGAGTCTAAATGATTATTTCTTAAGTGTTTTTACGGAGGAGGATACACAGACGATACCTGATAGTGAACAAATGTTTAAAGGAAGCGATGAGGAGAAACTCAAAGATAGAGATATATATATATATACATTTTTTTCTTTTCTTTTTTTTCTTATTTTTTTACATCACAAGGAACTGGCCAAGGGCACAACAAAAATGGGTAACACAAAGCCCGCTTAGTTGCCAGTCCCTATAAAGAAGACAGTAAGATAATAAAATACAAACAGAGGGGTAGGCCAATTTAGTTCGGGAGTTGTCTTGTTACTCTTCTTTTGAAATAATTTAAGTCATAGGAAAGTGGAAAAATAGAAACAGGAAGAGAGTTCCAGAGTTTACCAGTGAAAGGGATGAAAGAGTAAGGATACTGATTAACTCTTGCATTAGGAAGATGGACAGAATAGGGATGAGAATGAGAAGAAAGTCTTGTGCAGCGAGACCGCGGGAGTGGGGGAGGCATGCAGTCAGCAAGTTCAGAAGAGCAGTGAGCATGAAAATAACGGTAGAAGAGAGCAAGAGAAGCAACATTGCGGCGGTGATTTAAAGATTGAAGACAGTCAGTCAGAGGCGAGGAGTTGATGAGACGAAAGCTTTTGACTCAAATCTGTTCAGGAGAGCTGTATGAGTGGATCCTCCCCAAACATGTGAGATATACTCCATAGATGGGCGGATAAGGCCCCTGTAGAGAGCAAGCAATTGGGAGGGAGAAAAAAAAGGACGCAGACGCCACAGCACACCTAACTTCTTAGAAGCTGTTTTAGCAAGAGATAACGTTATTGTGATAACTAGGGAAATGGTGGAAGAGGGTATAGATAAAATGATTTTTTTTAAATCGCCAGGACCAGATGAAGTGTATCCCAGGGTATTAAAGGAATGCAAGGAGGTTGTTAGTGAGTCGTTAGTGCATATTTTTAGGAAATCGGTTGAGATAGGCGATGTGCCATTATTGTCGAGGAAAGGAAATGTTGTTCCCATATTTAAGAAGGGAGACAGAGGACTTAAGTTAAATTATCGACCCGTAAGTCTAACATCAGTGGTGGGTAAATTATTGGAATCTATTATTGCAAAAAACATTAGAGAGCACTTAGATAAACATAGTTTGATCAATGATTCACAACATGGATTCGCCAAGGGTAGGTCATGTCTCACCAATTTATTGAGTTTTTATAGGAAAGTTTATGCAACGGCAGATAATGATAAGGATTATGATATAATATATCTGGACTTTAGTAAGGCATTTGACAAAGTACCACACGAGCGACTCTTAACCCGTCGGGTGCCAGCGACGTAGATCTACGTCGGCAGGGCGTGTCACCCCCAGTGCCAGCGACGTAGATCTACGTCGGCATAATTAAAAATTCATTTGGGCAAAACTATTCACTTATTATTTTCCATTTCCACATAGGGTGACACATGCACCCTTTGAGCGATGTGGCAACAGTATAGCATGTGGATAAGGCTGCACTTACACCAAGCCAGTCCAGTTGAGTCGAGTCAAGGGGAGTAATTGTCATAACGAGTGATCGAAGACTCGTTGTGATTCGAATGGGGAGTTTTCAAAGCTAATACGCCAGATGTCCCTCGCGCATCTCACATCCTCAGCACTTTCAGGCTGAATGATCTATCATTTACCGTAAATTCCCTGTACTTCTTTGGGACATATCAGAATTACCCTTCAATACAACAACTGAAACAGTTCTTAATAAAAAATGTAGTTTATCATTTTATTTGTCTGCACTTGGTGAAAATATTGGCAAAACAATTGAATATTTGAAAACTCAATCTTTAAAAATCGTCTTTTCATAAAAAAACGCAAGTTCAAGCAGTATGAGGCTTCAGGAAATATCTACTTGTATGTAAGCATTCACTGAGTACCTGTTTTGGGTGTGTCTGTCTGTCTTGCGACGAACATTTAACCAAAACAGAGTGTGGCGTTCAGCATCTCCACAGAAACCATCCCGCCGGCAGGATCTGTTATCATCCACTTTCCTGTAGACACCACACGGGTAGGAACTCAGCACAGCGCCCCCGCTTCTTACCTCACAGCTCATATCTCTGAAACTCCTAACTCCTCAATACCAGAAACTGTCATCCTAACTATTATCACCCGCTTATCTCATCACACTCTCTATCCTCTACTGGAATATTCGTGGCATCCGCTCCCACATACCGTTTCCCACATAAAGGAGACTTTCGTCTTTCGAGACGGAAATAGTAAACAAACGCTCTCAACTGTCTTCCATCCCGGACTGTTCGTTGAGGTGCCAAGCACTTAAATAACTTCTTGGTTAAATGTTCGTCGCAAGAGAGACATATACACCCAAAACAGGTACTCAGTGAATGCTTACATACAAGTAGATATTTCCTGAAGTCTCATTCTGCTTGAACTTGTGTTTTTTTATGAAAAGACGATTTTTAAAGATTGAGTTTTCAAATATTCAATTGTTTTGCCAATATTTTCACCAAGTGCAGACAAATAAAATGATAAACTACATTTTTTATTAAGAACTGTTTCAGTTGTTGTATTGAAGGGTAATTCTGATATGTCCCAAAGAAGTACAGAGAATTTACGGTAAATGATAGATCATTCAGCCTGAAAGTGCTGAGGATGTGAGAGCCTGAGAGACAGGCTTGAGCGTGAGCTTATTAGAAAACACCCCATTGACTCGACTCAACTCCAATTGTTTGGTGTAAAACGAATCCTCTCTCGAATTGTTTGGTGTAAAACGAATCTTATTATTTTCCATTTCCACCTAGGGTTACACATGCACCCTTTGAGCGATTTGGCAGCATTATAGCATGTGGATAAGGCTCAATAGACACACTCAACACTCAAACTAAACTCTATGGATAAAAAAACCGAATGTAACAAAAATGTTCATAGCTAATTTTGACATGAAAAATAAATTTGGTAAGGGTTTGTTTGTCATTATATTGTTTAATTTAACCAATAGACCACAAATAAAATAAATAAAAATAATCGAAAATTGGCCAGCACCGGCGTAGGTCAAAGGTCAAAAATTGGGCAGCACCCGACGGGTTAAATAAGGTTAGGTAGGGCTCATGGAATAGATGGGAAGGTTCTTCATTGGATCAGAGCTTGGCTAAGTAATAGGCAACAAAGGGTTACAATTAATGGTTCTAAATCTGAATGGGGACTGGTGACAAGTGAAGTTCCACAAGGGTCTGTTTTGGGTCCATTACTATTTTTGATTTACATCAACGACTTGGATAGTGGGATTAGCTGTAATATCAGCAAGTTTGCTGATTATACTAAGTTAGGTAGGATTATTGGATCACAGGTCTGATGTAAACATATTGCAGGGAGACTTAAATAAACTTAACGAGTGGGCAGTCAGATGGCAGATGGAATTTAATATTGATAAATGCAGCGTTATGACTGTTGGTAGAAAAAACCCTGGTAATAGATACACCATAAGCAATGCATCGCTGAAAAGATCAGAAGATGAAAAAGATCTTGGAGTGAGGGTGAACCCAGACCTCCGACCTAGGAAACAGTGTATTGAGGCCAGAAATAGAGCTAATAGAGTATTAGGATTCATTACCAGAAGTGTTAAAAGTAGAAGTGCGAAAGTTATTCTAAAGCTATATCTGGCTCTAGTCAGGCCTCACCTAGACTATGCGGTTCAGTTCTGGTCTCCATATTACAGGAAGGATATAGCCTTGTTAGAAGCAGTGCAAAATTATACAAGGGATGCGTAACTTTAGTTATGAGAGGAGATTGAAGTTATTAAAATTACACTCAGGCCCGGTTCAGACTTCACGTATTTGCTACGTCCGTCTTGTTATCGTGACGTCACCGTGACGTCACGATGACGTTACCTCGTCTCACTGGTCGATCACTTCCGCTCGCTCATATCAGAAAAAATTACAGTATAAAACCGCCTTGCTTTCCCTACTTCCTCCCTTTTGTACCCCATGACACAGCTATTGCTCCCTTCACTATATCCCCCTTCACTCCCTGGCCTACCTATATAGCGCTACAATCCCCTGATAACAGGCTATGGCAAAGGTTATAAGTGGAATCTGTTAAGCGGGGTCCAAAAGTGTTGCCACATATCGCAGTCGTGGATGTATTTTTCAAGTCACTAATAATTACTACCTATTACACGGCCTGTAGAGGGTATTGGTGACGTAGCGTGATGCTGTAGGAAGGATGGTATATAGTAGCTACTAGAGGGGCACGTGAGAGGATTAGAACTAGAGAACACGAGAAATAACGCATTAAAATATACAGAGGTAGTGGTGGTAGTCGAGCTTACATTCAAGCAGCGGGGCCGCTGTTCCGCCTTCAAGCAGCGGAACACAATATTTTCACATCATGTATGTCTTCCATTACTTACATTGTCTTCCAGAATCACTGATAATAAATATATTTTAAATCATACCTTGGAAACTGCATTATTTTGATATTGCAAAACTTAGTTACGTATAATGTTCTATAGATTGTGGCACCACCGCTCACGCAGCCCGCCAAAAGAATTGGAGGCTCCGAATATTTTGCCTCCAGACGCACGTCTTTCAAGGTCACACAAGCAGGAAGTGACATCACGATGACGTCACGTTGGCAAGACGGACGTAACAATTACGTGTAGTCTATACCCCGCATCACTCGAGAGACGCAGAGTAAGGGGCGATCTAATAGAAGTTTTTAAGTGGATAAAGGGATTTAATAAAGGAGAGGTAGGAAAAGTTCTTACGGCTTTTAACCAGGGTAGAACAAGAAGTAACGGATTCAAGCTGGAAAAGCGTAGAATTAGAAAGGAAATAAGGAAAAACTGGTTCACAAATTGGGTGGTGAATAAATGGAATGGTCTCAGTAGACAGGTAGTTAGTGCGGAGTCATTAGGGAACTTTAAAGAGGAGCTGGATAGGTTCATGGATGGGGATGAAAGGTGGATGTAGGTAGTGTTAGGCGACAGGAACTACCACGTGTAGGCCTCGCAGCCTCTTGTAGCTTCCTTATTTTCTTATGTTTTTATGTTCTTATGTTAATTTATGGACCTCTGTTAAATCAGTCCTATCATCAATCAATTTGAATTTATCCCAGAAAGAATACCAATTTTCCCCCTCAAAATGGGGCAATGACAAATCTGGCAATTTAAGTTGGGGTAAAGAGGCTTTAGGACAGCTTTTGGCTGTGGGTTTTTGATCACGCACTAAGTTCTCATATTTGAATACTGTTTCCATGTATTTGGTACATTCATGATCATACTTGGTCTCATAATTAATTAATTCTTCACTCTCAGCTGCGAGTAATTGAAAGTAAGCCTCTTCATAATCATCCCATTTAGTTTTTAGCATTAGCAAACCTGACTTTGAACTATTATAGTCAATAGGGATAGTCTCAGCTGCTACCTGACACCTGCTATATATTCGTGTAAGCCATCCTAATTTAGCCGCTAATGCTTTAGTCCCTTCCGCCATGATTTTAATTGATTAGATGAATTGGAAAAAAAAAAAAAAAAAAAAAGTAGGATTCAAGTTTATGAGTTAGGGTTCCCTAATTTAATATAATTCTAAGGGTGGATGTGCCGTGTTGACTCGGCCTAGCAAGGCGCGGAGCCAGACCTATAACCATCCACCACTTTATTTAATGTGAAAAAAATTGTGGAAATTATCCACTAAAACCGCTCTCTAATTATGAGAATGATATTAATTTGAATGGTGGAATTTGGCGCCTCCCATGTCAAAGGGAGACGAACCACCTATGTATATATTATTATAGATTTGGGTATAATTTAGGATGCATTAAAGATAGTAATATAATTTTGGTGGTATTCACCTATAATACCACAATTAATCAAAGGCTTAAAATAATATAAGAATTGTGAGGAACTTCCACGTAAAACATTATTGGAACGCTCCACGTGTAAGCTCCAGCTGTCTTGATAAGGATTTTTCAGTCAAGACGTCATTCGCGCATTAAATCCTACACGATCAAGGTGTAGTGCTCTCTTGATTGTACACTAAGGTGTAGTCACGCTCATCTTAATATGTGTGAGGCAATGTGTAAACCGATCAATCGATTAAAGCTGGACAAAGTGGTAAAAACACCACAAGTGGTATACGAGCCGCGCCAGGAACTGTGGAAAGTTAACCTTGGCACCACTGCGGCCTACCACCATCGCCGCCATTACGTATACCACAGCCACCAGCCCTGCCATTATGTGTACAGCAGCCACTACCACCACCATCGCCGCGATTCCGTGTACCGCACCGTCTACCATTCTTCCCTCAGATAATGATCAAGAGCCTTCATATCATCAACCCATCTGCCACTGAGTATACCTCTGAGTATACCTTAGTTACCGTCTAAATAGGGTATCAGTGCAGCTTAGGTAGTTTTTGGGTTAATAGCAAGGTGAGTTCACGTTAACTATTACTATAATCTCAAGGTCGTAGGTTCGTTCCTCACTCAGGGCACCAAACTGTTGAAATTATAGTAATAATTAACGTGACACCATACCACCACACCACCATCACCCCCACCACCACCATCACCACCACTACCTCCACCCCCATCACCACCACCACCACCATCACCATCACCACCATCACCACCATCACCACCACCACCATCACCACCACCACCACCATCACCACCACCACCACCATCACCACCACCACCACACCACCACCACCACCACACCACCACCACCACCACCACCACCACCACCACCACCACACCACCACCCCCACCACACCACCACCCCCACCACACCACCACCACCACCACCCCCACACCACCACCACCATCCCACCACCACCACCACCACCACACCACCACCACCACCCACCCACCACACCACCACCACCACCAACCACCACCACCACCACCACCACCACCCACCACCACCCACCACCACCACCACACCACCACCACCACCACCACCACCACCACCACACACCCACCACCACCACCACCACCACCACCACCACCACCACCACACCACACCACCACCACACCACCACCACCACCACCACCACCACCACACCACCACCACCACCACACACCACCACCACCACCACCACCACCACCACCACCACCACCACCACCATCACCACACTACCACCACCACCACCACCCCACCACCCACCACCACCACCAACCCCACCATCCCCACCACCACCACCACCACCCCCACCACCCACCACACCACCACCACCACCACCACACCACCTACCACCACCACCACCACCACCACCACCACCACCACCACCACCACCTACCACCATCACCACCACACCCCACCACCACCCACCACCCACCACACCACCACCACCACCACCACCACCCCCACCAACCACATCCACCACCACCACCACCACCATCACCACCACCACCACCACACCACCATCACCACCACCACCACACCACCACCACCACCACCACACACCACACCACCACACCACCATCACCACAACCACCATCACCACCACCACCACACACCACCACCCCCAAACCATCACCACCACCACCACCATCACCACCACCACCACACCACCATCACCACCACCACCACCACCACCACCACACCACCACACCACCATCACCACCACCACCACCACCATCACCACCACCACCATCACCACCACCACCACCACACCACCACTATCACCACCACTACGCCACCACCACTACACCACCACCACTACACCACCATCACCACACCACCACCACCACACCACCCCCACCACACCACCACCACCACCACACCACCACCACCACACCACCACCACCACCACCACCACCACCATAACCACCACCACCACCACCACCACCACCACCACCATCACCAGCACTACCACCACCACCACCACCACCACCACCACCACACCACCACACCACCACACCACCATCACCATCACCATCACCACCACAACCACCACCATCACCACAACAACCACCATTACCAACACCACCACACCACCACCACCACCGCCATCACCACACCATTTTTTAAAAAACTTTTTATTAGAACTTTTTCATGAACAATTTAGCACTTTTCTTTTCTTTGTAAAAAGTAAAGAAAATCAAAGAAGGGGATGGTGAAGGTTAGGTTGGGTTAGGTTAGGTTGTAATATAATTATTTTAAGGTGAGGGTATTTAAAAAGTTGACTTTAGCCTGTGCGAGCTTGGACACGTTCCACATCTTTAATGTGGACGTCTATTTCCTAGTACTAAACTACATTATAGTAAGATAATGAGAGCAAAAGGAAATGGTGTATAAACATTTTCTTTAACATTTTTGCTTCAACTCCTTATAATTCCCATACTTTTCCTCGCATTGAATTTGGCAATTACTGTCTCGGAATCACCACGCTTTTTTCAATTATGTTGGTATGATTATGAATGGTACCAATACAGAAACAAGCATGTGGTCAAAATGCCCAACAACGTACAAGTGGCCCAGCAACTGTCTGTCGCTATGGCGAGCATCGCTTCCTCCTATGCCCGTAAACACTACTCTCGTGCAAGCGGCTTGTAAGGGTGCGTGACGCACACAGTAGTGGTGGTGGTGAAAGTAGTAGTAGTAGTAGTGGTGGTGGTTGATATTCCACAGAAGTTAGAGGTCTGCACAGGCCTTACAGCTTACTCTCTCTCAATTATTTTCGGCTCAGTATATTATGCAGTAGTTATTCACTTGCGGAAACCAAAAATAAAACATTTATTTGTAAATAATAATAGCTAGGCTAGGTTACGTTTAAGTTAGGTTAGGTTAGATTTAGGTTATGTTTGGGTTAGGTTTAAGATAGGTTTGGTTTAGGTTTTGTATAGTTATTTAGGTTAATTATGCAAATCTGATGGTGCACGATTGCCCGGCTGCCTCGGCTGGTTGGCGGCCGCCAACTTCTGCGGAATATTTACCGTAGACAGTAGTAGTAGTAGTAGTAGTAGTAGTAGTAGTAGTATAGTAGTAGTAGTAGTAGTAGTAGTAGTAGTAGTAGTAGTAGTAGTAGTAGTAGTAGTAGTACGAGTGGGAGTGAAGGTAGTATTAGCAGCAGCAGTAGGAGTAGTAATAATAGTAGACAGTGGCGTACCGAGGGCGGTGAACATGCGGCCATGCCCCACCCCCCCTTTAAGGAAAAATTATAATGTATATATATATATATTATATATGAAAAGAGAGAGAGAGAGAGGAGAGAGAGAGAGAGAGAGAGAGAGAGAGAGAGAGAGAGAGAGAAAGAGAGAGAGAGAGGAGAGAGAGAGAGAGAGAGAGAGGAGAGAGAGAGAGAGAGAG
>JACEEZ010025272.1:76945-106945 GCA_016584305.1 Chionoecetes opilio | reverse complement strand
ACACATTAATCAAACTATGTTTATCTAAGTGCTCTCTAATGTTTTTTGTAATAATAGATTGCAATAATCTACCCACCACTGACGTTAGACTTACGGATCGATCATTTGACTTTAGTCCTCTGTATCCCTTCTTAAATATGGGAACAACATTTCCTTTCCTCCACAATAATGGCACATCGCCTATCTCAACTGATTTCCTAAAAATGTGCACTAACGACTCACTAACAACCTCCTTGCATTCCTTTAATACCCTGGGATACACTTCATCTGGTCCTGGCGATTTAAAATTCTTCATTTTATCTATACCCTCTTCCACCATTTCCCTAGTTATCACAATATCTTTGAGTTTCTCCTCATCGCTTCCTATGAACATCTGTTCACTATCAGATATCGTCTGTGTATCCTCCTCCGTAAAAACACTTAAGAAATAATCATTTAGACTCTTACACATATCCTCATCCGTATTTAAGACCTCACCCTGTCCTGACCTTAACGGCCCAACTAATTC
Source organism: Chionoecetes opilio (assembly GCA_016584305.1). NCBI lineage: Eukaryota > Metazoa > Arthropoda > Malacostraca > Decapoda > Majidae > Chionoecetes > Chionoecetes opilio. Next base: position 106,437 of record JACEEZ010025272.1, on the reverse strand, counting down.
CCTTGTCTTTGTTTTATATACCTGATAGAACCCCTTTGGGTAATTTTTCGCCTGTCCTGCTACTTTAATCTCATAATTGTTCTTAGCAACTCGAGTTAATTTCTTCACTGTCCTTGCCATCACGGTATACTGTTCTTTGTATACCAATCCTGCCTTGAACCTTAAATAAATGTTTCTTTTTACTCCAACGTTGTGCTTTAAATTAGTGGTCATCCATTTTGGATCACTCTTTCTGGACCTTATTTCCCTATAAGGAATAATTCTTTTCTGCCCGTCAATTATATTCCCTACAAATGAGGTATAATCTTTCTCAGCCCCGACCTCACTTCCATGTCTAACCGCTCTAATTACCTCCTCAGCCCCGACCTCACTTCCCTGTCTAACCGCTCTAATTACCCCCTCAGCCCCGACCTCACTTCCATATCTAACCACTCTAATTACCTCCAGGTGACTTCCTAATCCTTCATAATTGGCCTTTCCAGCTGTCATCGCCCTGTCCTTACTCTGGGAAAATTTCTTCGCCTCCATCCCACACCTCTTATTAATAACATCCAGGTGTCTTCTTAATCCTGCATAATTGGCCTTTCTGAAATTAGGTATTCGATGCTTATTGCCACTTAATTTTCCAACTTCCCAATTTAAGCTAAATCTGATCTCATAATGGTCGCTATTATCTAAATTTCCACCGACCTCCACATTTTTACTAAATCGTCTCTATTTGTCAGCAATAGATCTAGAATATTATCTCCTCTAGTAGGCTCCTTGATTGCTTGACTTAGGAAGTTATCCTGGATTATATTTAATAATTCATCTGCGTCGCTGTCACCTATGATTAAATCCCAGTCTATATTCAATCAATCAATCATTGGGGATATACGCCGGGGGGCGCGTCGCCTCGCCCACTCTACGACGCCACTCCCGGGGGTCACCACGCGCGAGTTCCCATGCAGGCTCCTTTCCCATACCAAGCAGCTCTCGACAAGAAACATCAACTTGCCCCAGCCACGAGCCTTGTGGGCGCCCCCTTGGCCTCCTCCACGCCGGATTGTCTCTTACAGATACCACCCGATGGAAAGGGTCGGTTACAGGGTAGCGTGCCACATGCCCATATAGCCTAAGTTGGCGCTGATGGACTAAGCAGGTAATAGGCCTCGATTCAGTCTCACGGTGCAATCGCTGATTTGACACGTAATCATCCCAGCGATACCCAGGATTCTTCGAAGACACTTATTACCAAAGGCATTGATTCGTCTCTTCAAGTCACTATTTAGTGTCCATGTCTCACAACCATAGAGTAAGACAGGGATCACAAGCGACTTGAAGATCCGGATCTTTGTCCTCCTGCACAGGTACCGACAACGCCGAATACTCCCGCTGAGCGAGTCCATAACACCGTGGGCTATGCCAATCCGCCGTAAGACTTCTTGAAGTGACCCGCCGTCATTATGGACTGCGCTACCAAGGTATGTAAAACTTTCCAAGATCTCAATGTCCTCGCCACACGCATGAACAGACTGTACTGCTTCATCTAGTAAGTCTCCAAACACCTAGACCTTGATCTTGAGCCAGGAGACCTCAAGTCCCAAAGGCTTTGCCTCCTCGTGCGCCTCGAGAGCCATCACAAAGACCTCCAGCGACTCAGCAAAGATTACTGCATCATCGGCAAAAACAAGATCAGTGATCTTGGTATTGCTGAGGGATGCTCCACAATCACTTTGATCTACAACCTTGTCCAATACCCAGTCCATACAAGCGTTGAAAAGTGATGGGGCAAGGACGCACCCTTGCCTCACTCCTGTATTCACAGGAAAGAAGCTGGATACACCTGCCCCACTTTTCACAGCACTCTTAGTCCAGTTATCAAAGTTATCAATACAGACCAGTTATCAAACCAATAGTCCTTGCAGAATCCCTCGAAGTCGCAGAAGATCCCAGAGTGACTCACGATGCACTGAGTCAAACGCCTTCTTGAGATCAACATAGGCTGCAAGCATCCCCTGTCGAAACTCACGTCGGCGTTCCACCAGGACACGAAGCGCTAGGATACGGTCCGTTGTTGACTTACCAGGCGTGAACACACGACTGCTGAGGTCTCTGATGCTTCACCAGATGACTGCGAATCCGTGTCAGCAATAGATGGGCAAGCACCTTGCCTGGTACGCTGAGCAGTGTAATACCGCGGTAATTGTTGCAGTCCTGACGGTCCCCTTTCCCTTTCCAGATAGGGACGACCAGCCCCCTTTTCCAGTCAGGAGGAATGGTGCCTGATTGCCATACGGCAGTCAGGACGGCATGCAACCCGCGGATCACGGCCTCACCCCCAGCTTTGAGGAGCTCCGCACTGATATTACAAACACCAGTTGCCTTTCCACACCTTTCCCTGCCTTTCAACTTTGCTACAGCCTCTCTGACTTCGTCAAGAGTGGGTGCGGTTTCGTCAATGGGAGGATCGGTATCCACTGCCTGTAACCCAGTGGTGTGAAGCTGCTCAGTTGGAGGGTCCACCGTGAACAACTGCCCAAAGTACTCAGCCCAACGAGCCATCTGCCCATCCATGTCCTACACGAGGCGCCCATCTGCTGTTCGAATAGCACTCGCACGAGAAGGAGACTTGGAACGGAGCTTCTTCAGGGCTCGGTAGGCGGGTCGGAGGTCATTAGCGTTCAAATAACCCTCGACATCCTCAGCGAGACTCCTGACATACCTCTCCTTGTCTCTCCCCAGGAGGGTTCTAGTCCGGCGTGACAGAGCCCTGTGCTGGTCCTGGTTCCCAGCCAGCCTGGCAGCGCGACTATCCAGCGTCTCCGTCGGGACAAAACCCTGCCTTGACCTCGGGCGCGCCCCAATACACTCCTTGGCAGCGTGTAGAGTTTCACGTTTGAAGGTATCCCACAGTTCTACAGGGGCCCCGAAAGCACAGAGCACATCAAACCGATTTGAGACTGCCACCGCATACTCATGAGCACATGTAAAGTCCTTCAGTTTCTCAAGATGAACACAGTATGGTTACCTCTTGAGATTCTTCTGGACCCGACATGAAGATTAAGTGTAGCAACAACAAGTCTGTGATCTGTTCCAAAGAACTCAGCACTCCGGTAAACCCTGCAGTTCTGGAGGATCCTCCAACGAGTACTAACGAGGATGTGGTCGATCTCCTTAGCTACCCCTCCGGCATTACTATACCATGTCCACTGTCCAGCGGTGCAGCTCTGGTCTCTGATACCAAGAACGTGCAATTCTCAACCTTCTGGACCTTGCAAAGTTCAGAAGCAGAGAACTGTTGGTGTTTCTGGTACCGGAGCCATGGGGACCAACACATAACTCGTAGCCATCTCTCACAGTGCCAGTAGTAGCATTGAAGTCGCCCAACACAATGTGTGTGTCCCGAGGAGGACACTGGTCTAATACAGAGTCGAGTTTGGCGTAGAACATCTCCTTCTCTTCAGTTTTACGCACCTCGGTAGGAGCGTACACTGCAACAAGAGACATGAAACCCGGAGTGTGTTTCATCCTCATCCGCATTATACGCTCATCAACCGGAGTAACCTCAACAACTGACGGTTGCAGTTTGCTGGAGATGCCTATAGCTACTCCCCGTTCACGGTGACCACTGCTCATGCCGGACCAGTAGTAGGTGTAACCCCCACTGCTAGTCTCGCCACTGCCAGGCCTCCTCGTCTCAGAGAGTCCCACTATATCCACCCTCAGCCTACTGAGCTCGCCCGATAGGAGAGGTAGTCGATGATCGTCTGAGAGGCTCAGAACGTTCCACGAGCCCACACGAAGAACCCTCCGCAGGTTGATCCCAGGAGTGATTCAACGGGCAGGCGCTGCCTCTGCACCGACCCGGCCACACCCATAAGAAAAAGTTGGGCTAGGGGGCCCTACCACCTGATTTAGAGTGCGGGATTCCCGAGGGCTTTGCCCTGCACTCGTCATAGGCAGACCCCTCCCCTGCGTCGGGATAGGAGGGGTCTGCATGGTCGGGCCCCCCGGCAAAACCGGGTCGGGGGCGCGATTGCCGCGCCCCCGGCCTCTACCTTTTAATATATTTGTAGCTCGTTTAGGTTTTTACAGGGAGGGGTTGCAACCCCCCCCCAACCAATCTATGTCAGGGATTGGTCTTACTGCTCACCGTGGCCAGGGACGCAGAACCCCCTGTAGGGATTAACCCCAGGCTGCCCACTATTGGTGGTGGTGGTGGTAGTAGTAGTAGTAGTAGTAGTAGTAGTAGTAGTAATAACAATAATGATAGTAGTAGTAGTAGTACAAGCACTAATATTAGTAGCAATAGTGGTAGTAATAGTAGTACTAATCACAATAATAGTAATAGAAATACGAAAAAAACACTGACAACAACGGTGGTAGTAGTAGTAGTAGTAGTAGTAGTAGTAGTAGTAGTAGTAGTAGTAGTAGTAGTAGTAGTAGTAGTAGTAGTAGCAGTAGTAGTAGTAGTAGTAGCAACAGTAACAATAAGAATAGCTATTAAGATTACATTCAAAACGACATTAGATAACATAGGATACATAAGGCAACTAAGGTAACATAAGGTAAAGGGAAGTGTTACCCTCTTATAACTCCCTTATAACCTCTCTAACATATACTTACTCTTGGACAAGGGTAAACAGTACATGCAGAAAGAAAACATAGAGGCCTATCCTACCTATAATGCCAACAGGAGAGGTAACAGGTCATATAAAGTAACATAAGGTAACATAAGTAAGGTAAAAGATAGAGATAACAGGTAACACAAGGACTCAGACTCAGACTCAGACTCAGACACAGAGACACACAGACACACACACACACACACACACACACACACACACACACACACACACACACACACACACACACACACACACACACACACACACACACAACAACACATATTAACACACACACACACAGACTAACACACTAACACACACACACACACACTAACACACACACACACAAACTAACACACACACACACACACACACACACACACACACACACACACACACACACACACACACACACACACACACACACACACACACACACACACACACACACAGTCAAGTCAATGTGCCGCGGGCCGTCACATAGCAAGGTTGGGTGCACGCGTTGCTCCGTCCCTCCCTCCGCCACGAGTGTCTGTCTCATATTGGAGCGGCCAAGAGTCAAATATCTAGCTTGACCCCTCCACACTTTAGAACAAGGCAAATTAGGTATCGTTGGATTCGTTAGGATGTCTACTTTGTGAAAAACGAAGTTTTACAGTCAGATTCTAATTCAAACATTGCCATTTAACCCATTTCACCCATACAAAATTGAGAATTTTTGAATATCTTAAAAACATTTATTTTGGCACTTACAAAGATTGAAAACTTGGTAACATCACATTATTTCTTTTCTGCCAAGTACACTCCCACAATATATGGGGTTGAAACCCACTTTAATGGTGTTTTGGACCCCCAAATACCCCAAAATTAGGGGTTTTACCCATTTTTTGGCCCTTTTTGACTCGTACTTTGTCTTCAGTTATACAAAGAAACCCTTGTGCAAAACGTTTCACTCATTGTTACTTTATCACTCTCTAATTGTGTATGTTTTTTTCCTTGCATGTTGAAGAAAGTATGGAACCACCAGAAGAACCTACTCACAAGAGGAGAAGAACGACTCTTTGCGAATGCTGCGTATTTGCGAGACATCATTATCCAAAACCAAAGCTGATAACCCAGTGTCCAGAATCCTGGAGTCGAAGGATTGAAATCCATTCTGAAAGCTGCCGAGCTTCGTAAAGATGGTGTCTATGATCGGCTGTTTCCAGTGAAAAACGACATCCTAAAAGGAGGTACTGTTATCAAATTCCACCAAAAGTGCAGAGCAAATTATACGAACAAGAGGAATATCCAGTAGGGTGGAGCGTATATTCACGTTTTTGGATTTTGCTATGGGGGTAGTGCGGAAAAGGTGTGAATGAGCATCAAATTAACGTGTGCAAAATATTAGAACTCTACAACAATATCTTCTGCCTCCCCCACCGCACTGAAAAATGAGAAAATGGGAAAAAAGTTCCCCTGCGTCAGCGTTACCACACGTTTACATATTAAATGCAATGCTTTTTGGGTAGTGTGCAAATAAATGTGAATAAAATGCACTACAAAAAATATTAAATACTTATTCTTCTGTGAGAACATCTTCTGTCTCCCCAAATACTGTGAAATTTAAGAAAAATGCTGTAAATACCGGAATTTTATATAAATATGACACCTTGCATTAGCCGTCACTTTCTATACTACGAGGCTGAAATGCACAATACATACAAATCACACCATGCACAAGCATGAAAAGCCCTGTAAACTTCATCACTCATTCATACAATTTGCCGAGAGATGCAAGTACACAGGGCTACGCGCGTGACTCATTGCATCAGTGACACTGATGCAGTGAGTCACGCGCGGTAGCTCCAGCTACAACTGTAGCTGGAGAGAGACTGATTCAGTGTCTCTCCAGCTACAGTTGTGAGTGGACGTATGTGTGCGGCGCTGTGCGCGGTTGTCGATTGTTGTCACTCAGCGTTGTTTATCACGAGATCTCTTGCTTGATAAATATCATTAAAGTTTTTGTGTTAGGAGTTCATAAACTAGTTTTCATTACATAAAATTCTTATCAAAATAGACTATATATTATATAAGGACAGCAGCATGGCTGACGTCCCAAGATTTAACCGTAGTAATGCCTGTGTTGTGTTCGGCCATCCAAGTAAACATCAAGGTCTGAATCTTCCCATTCATCAAGATGTCATGAAACACTATCTGTTTGTTAGGCAAGAACTGAAGACTTCAAACAAAGAGCCTACTTTTAGCGATATAAGCGACTGCGTTGTTCATCACGTTAAGAGCATCTGGGAAAAAGCATCAATTCCTACAGTATCTCGGAAACGAATATGGGACATGTTAAAAAGTTATTATGCAAAATATATGAAATTGAAGAGACTAGTTGAATCAAGAAAGAGTGAGAAGAATATGCAACGATTGAAGGATTTTCAAGCACAAGCACAAAAGTTATTTGATGTAAGCACTTGCAAATGTCAAGATTTGAATTTATGTTCATGCTCTTATCAAAAAAAAGTACCAGCTGCAGAAAGGGCGTTCCTAATAGACCAGAGAAGTACAAGGAAGATGGTAATTGGTCAAATTGATGCTTGTTCAACAGTTAAAATAAAAAAAAAACACCAGTGAAAACTCTCTGACTTCTTGCGGCTTCGCCCATTTGAACAAATGCCATCCACTAGTAAGGAACCAGTTGATATTTCAGAGGAGTCAGATATGCCAAATGAAATACTGACATCCACAGAAGACAGTTCTGACAGTAGCAGTGCGTCAGAGTATGAGCCTAGTGCAGGTACAGTACAAAGAATTGAGAATAAGCAGGAAAAGCAGAAAGTGTCCCTTGACTCCATGGCAATAATGTCAGACAAAATGGGCGTGTCTGACAGATCGGCTGCAACACTGGCTTCTGCAGTCTTAGAGGGAGCTGGACTTGTGAATATCAGTGATTCATCATTAGTAATCGACAGAAGTAAAGTAAGGAGAGCCAGGAAAAGGACTAGGTCGCAAATTGATGACGGTGAATCAATAGGACCACTGGAAAGCATTTACTTTGATGGCAGAAAGGACACTACAAAAATCGGAGAAATAGTTGGAGGAAAACAATATGTTAGGTGCACACAAGAAGAACATGTTACATTAATACAAGAGCCAGGATCATATTACCGTGGCCACATAGTGCCGATTTCAGGATCTGCTCGGTGTATTTCCGCTTCAATACTTGATTACCTGCATTTACATGAGATTGATACCAGCCACATCATAGCAGTGGGATGCGATGGAACAGCTGTTAATACAGGCCACAGAGGAGGTATTAAAAGGTTGCTAGAAGAAAAACTTGAAAAGCCACTCCATTGGTTTGTTTGCTTGTTACATGCAAATGAGCTACCTCTTCGTCATCTGATAAATCATATCGATGGTCAGACATCAGGACCGTCTACTTTCACTGGTCCTATTGGCAGAAGGCTTAACGACTGTGAAAATTTGCCTGTAGTAGAATTCACCCCAATTCCTAGTGAACCTATTGAATGTGATTTATCAGATTTGAGCACTGATCAAGCATATATGCTACAGATATTTAGAGCTGTAGCATCAGGTGAATGCTCGATCCAACTAGCCAAAATGAAACCAGGGAAAATGCACCATGCTAGATGGTTAACGACGGCAAATCGCATCCTCCGCCTGTACATTGCAGATGAAAGCCCCTCAGATGGATTGTTAGTGCTCGTCAAATACATTATGAATGTTTATGTGCCAGTTTGGTTCAATATCAAAATGTATCCATCAGCAATTTATGGAGCGAAACATGTGTTCTCATTGATTTCAAAGTCCCGTTTGTTGACAGACGACAACTTAGATACAGTGAGCCGTGTTATACAAAACAATGCCTACTTTGCACACCCTGAAAATGTTCTTCTAGCGATGATAATGATGACTCAGCAAATATTCGAGAACTTGGATTAATGGCGTATCCTGAAAGCTAGAGACACTCAAGCGAACCGAAAAGCTGTAAGGATATTTCGACCATCAAAACTGCTTCTTCAAGCTAGTGAATATCATCTAATGATTGACTGGAAAAGTGCTGAATTGACAGAGCCACCTGCTACAAAAATGATACCAACAGAGACATAGCAGCTTACATCAGATTCCCCAGCAGAAACCATGTGCTCTTACAACATTCCCTGTCACACGCAAGCAGTCGAAAGACATATCAAGTTAGTGACAGATGCTTCGATTTCCGTTGTGGGCGCAGCAGCCCGTGATGGTTACAATCAGGAACAGAATAAAGGGAAGAAAAATACTACCCACATTTGAAACAAAGAAGAGTATACTCTTAGTTAAATACATATTAACAACGGAAGGGAGGATGGGTGGGTAGGGCGGAACTCGCCGTACAACCACCTCCTCGTGGTGAGTTCTGGATTATGTTATCTTTTCAATTTTATGAAATGATAACATAAACTGAGAGCTGTACAATGTTTGTTCTCATATCTTACACAGAAAAAGATCACACAATCAAAGTGTAAGCGATTTTGCAAGTATTGAGCAAATATAAAAAACATGCAATTTATCGCCAATTTCAGTATTTTTACAGTTTTAGTTCACTTGGGGAGACAGAAGATGTTCTCACAGAAGATAAATATTTAATATTTTTGTAGTGCATTTTTTCACATTTATTAACCACTACCCAAAAAAGCATTGCATTTAATATGTAAAGTGTGGTAACGCTGACGCAGGGGAACTTTTTTCCCATTTTCTCATTTTTCAGTGCGGTGGGGGAGGCAGAAGATATTGTTGTAGAGTTCTAATATTTGCACACGTTAATTTGATGCTCATTCACACCTTTTCCGCACTACCCCATAGCAAAGTCCAAAAATGTGAATAAACGCTCCACCCTAATATTCAGATAGCCCAAAGAAACACTGGTACATGTGCTGACGCTGACGATGGCGCAACAGGTAGTGGCCCTACGATTGGTCTGTCCCGTCTCCGGCGATATGACATGTCGCAATTTGACATTCGATCAGGCTGTTTCATATGTGGGAAATCACATAGCTGGAAGGAGAAACTGTCGAACGTCTCAACAGGGACGGGGTCACCACACGGCAAAGAGTGCTTGATGCAGCCATTCAGAGAAACGACTATGAGATTCAAATGCGAATGCTGTCAAACACTGACTTGTTTGCAATGGATCCAAAATATCATCGCTCTTGCTATTCGCATTACACCTCGCTTACCAACATTAAAGCTGCTAGTGCTAGGGCTAAGGTTGATAAATCTGACAATGCGTGTGCCTTCAAAAGTTTGTGTAAGGAGATTGAAGAGACTGTCCTGTCCAAAACCATCTCTATCACAATCTTGTCTGTCCTGAATGAACGATTGGTCGCTATATCAGCAGAGGTCAACTCTAAACCAACGAGCCTGTACTACATGGAGATTGAAGTAGAAATTACAGAAGCATTCGGAGACAGGATTTCATTCATCGTCCAGCCTGGGAAGTCTGATCTTGTATGCTCAGGGGATATCACAGTTGCCGGGGCCCTTTGAAAACACGTTGTGAGGCTACAAGTGCATGTAAATGAAATTGGTGAATGTAAAACTCGAATCTCTGATGATGTCAATTCAGAAGAGGACGCTGTTGTCTTGCATAAGGCAGCTGGCAACATCAGGAAATGTATCGGTGACATTAAAATATCCATCTGATCGTTATGATTCTAGTGGGAAATATGGAGACAAAAAGTGCAAGGACTTTGTTCTGGTCCTTGTATGATTTCGTTGCAGGGTGTACTTAAAAAAAAGACTTTGACAGCGCTACAAGGTATGAATCTGAGACTCACATGGGAAACATTGAAATGAGAGTTCTTGCAATATGTCACAACATGATTTCTCTAGTTTGTAAAATCCATACCCCAATAACATTTGGTTTAGGTGTCAAGCTGCACCACGACCATGGTTGTCGAGAACTGATAGATGACCTGTCCTCTCTTGGACACAGCGTACCTTATGATGAAGTGCGTAGATTCCTCACTGCCATTGCTTTGGACCAGCTGTCAACCAAGTCTGACGTTCATATACCACGTGACATTTCTGTCTATGATCCTGAGAATGTTATTAAGACCACTGTTGATGCCGCCATTGACAATTTCGATCAAAATGAGCAGACAATAGACGGAAAGAACACTACACATTCAATGGCTGTGGTGTTGTATCAAAGGTCTCCTAGGCCAGAAGAAACACCTTGCATTCCAAGATCAAACCTAAAAACCCTAGATGCACAGAGCTGTGATGAGGAGGAAATCAAACGCTACAACAAACCCCATACTAAACCATAACCATGTGTGAAATGGGAAGTCAAAGAACTGGATAAGTCTGTTAGTGATGTGGTACTAAAAGACTTGATTTGGGAAATGGCCCGTGCAAGTCCCCCTGAAACCTCACGTATTCCGGCTTGGGGTGGATTCAATTCTCTAGTTAGCGAGAGAGAAATTCCACTGACTCGAATATGGTATCTCCCATTCATTAATGCGCCACCCTCTGACTTCTCTACGATCTACACGACTTTGCTGAAATTGGTTGAAACTGCAAATGCAGTGGGACAAGAACATGTTCTGATCATTGTTGACCTGGCAATATATAGCAAGGCTGAACAGATTCTCTGGAGTGACCCAGATCCCCTGGCTGGTCGAGTGACGATGAGGCTTGGTGGGATGCATCTCACTATGGCTTTCATAGCCAGTATAGGGAAGCTGTTTAGTGATGGTGGTCTCCACAACATGCTGACAGTACCTGAAGTGTATGCTCATACGTCCGTAAGTTTGATGTTGCAAGGGAAGCAGTATGCCAGAGGTCTAAGAGGAATCAGACTGGTACACGAAACACTGTTTCACTTGTTTCTATCAGCTGCCGAAACCTTTGCAATGAAAAACAAGTTGCCTTGGTTGGATGATGAGACCACGCACTTAATTGCAGATCTAGAGAATACCTTCAAAGTGCAATCCCCGGAAGCCTGCACTGCTGTGTGTCAGGAGATTGAAATGCGCTTGTCATCCTCTCTTCTCAGTACAATGAAGAAGTTCAAAGACACAGGAAGAGAACAATCAGCAACATTCCGTTACTGGATTAGCTTTCTGGATGCTGGTGACACCCTCTTGAAGTTACTTCGGGCAGACCGTGAGGCTGATTTTGAAATGCACCTTACCGCCGTCCTTGAAGTCATACCGTACTTCTTCCTGGCAGGCCGCAGCAACTATGCACGATACACCCCAGTCTATGTTGCAGAAATGCGTCTCTTGGAGGTGTCAGCTCCACGAATGTTTCAGCACATGTCGGAAGGTGGTTTCGTTGTGAAACGCTCAGAAAGGACTTTCAACTGCGTTCCTACGGATCAGGCAGACGGAATCAGAGTATCAATCGCGAGGCTAAAAGCCAAGGTGGTGTCATCGGCTACACACTGAGGAAAGGAGCCTTAGTTCGCTGGCTGCTGACCCGCCACATAACCGGGGAATACGCAGAACGATTCAAAGAAATGTGTACACCTACCAAGTCCAAGAATACACATGAAGAACTTGGACATGCTCGTGTGACCAAGGACTAGAATGATGTTAAGGTCATCAAGGAACAATGCCAAGATCCATTTGACCTGGAAAGTGTGGCAACCTCCCTAGTTAATATAACTAGTGGTCAGGTGGCATCAGAAGAAGTCGAAGAGTCGATGAAGGGAGTGCCACAAAAGGGTCGGGAAATGTTCAATCAGTTCACGAAAGAAAGGCTTGGGGACGAAGAGAAGAGGAATTTCTGGGATCCAATCTCCAAGACAGTAGTCAAAACGTGTTCTGCTATGAGGAAGTGTCTTTCCAGTGATAAAGAAGGGAAGATAATGATCGATACGGAGGTACTCTTCAGAAGACTGCTTGCAGTGTCAAAGAACCGTGATGTGGATATGCGCAAGGTCCTCTCCTACGAATTGGCAGCTGTTCCGCCTTCAATGTTCCACGACGATGGTTCGATGAGGAAGACCAATAAAGCAGATCTTGCCAAAAAGCTGGAAGCAAATACGGATGAAATTCTTGTCCTTCCTAGTCAGAATTCCCCAACATCATCGCAGTCTGCTGCATACCTCATTGATGGCATGGCAATGTGTCAGGCCCTGAACGAGAATAATTTCAAGTCTTTCAATGATCTTGGAAAGGTGGTTCTGGACCGAATTGTGCGTCTTCTGAAGAACAGTGCCATGGATCCTTCCATTGACGTTGTGACGTTGGTCTTTGACCGGTACGACAGAAAACAGTCAATTAAGTCGACTGAACGACACAGACGAGGAATGATGGATTCCGGACTCAACTACCAGATACAAGGGAACAGGGACGTCCCGAACTACAGGAACTTCCTCAAAACCAGTACCAACAAGGCTAGTTTAGCTTCATTCATCTGTCAGTACATATGCGACAATGGACAAGATATCCTGCCTGCAGATAAATCGGTAGTACTGGCAGGTGGATTTGAAGATGGAGAAGTGGTCAAAGTTCTGAATTAAGTGGTTGTGTCCAGTCTTGAGGGGTTGTACAGCACACAAGAGGAGGCGGACACTCGTCTGGTATTGCATGCAATCATGTTATCGAGAGACCATCCAAGGATAATCATTCGGTGTGACGACACGGAAGTCCTCGTCTTGTTGGTGTATTACTGGAGCAGGGGAGCACTGGCCGATGAAGTATATATGCATGCTGGGCACTCAGGGAAATTCGTCTCAAAGGAACGATTCATACCTGTTCACCATATCAGTACCAAACTCGGCAAAGCAGCATGCAAGTCATTACCAGCCGTGCATGCTCTCTCAGGATGTGACACGACAAGTGCTCTATACAGACTTGGAAAGCGAACGGCATATTCAGCTCTCACCAAAAATTCAGATGCCTTACAGGGCCTGGAAGCATTCCAGGATGTGCCTACTTTCCTAGATACCGAAAGGCAATTTGTCCTTCTCATGCATGGTAAAAAAAACTAAAAATCTCAGTTCACTGAATGAGCTTCGTTTCGTACTCGCCACCACAACTGATAAGCCTGCATCCTTTCTGCCACCAACAGATGATGCCTTCGAACAACATGTATTGCGGGCCAAATACCAAGTAGCAGTGTGGTGTCAGAGTCACATCGCAAAACCTGAGAACATGAACCCAGTTGGCCATGGTTGGCATGTGAATGCAAAGGATGAACTGCGTCCAACAATGTACAGGAATGAATCGGCACCAGCAGAGGTTAGAGACCTAACTCATTTGTACTGCACTGACAAAGGTTGTCGCGGACAAAAATGCCAGTGTGTCATTGCTGGACTTGAGTGCATTGACATTTGTTCCTGTGGTGGAGAATGTGCGAATCGGCCGGAGATAATTGAGGTGGCAAATGGAGATGAAGTCGGAGATGATACGGACATGATGGTGTAAATACTGTAAGTAATCTTTGTAAGTGCCAAAATAACAATTTTTAAGATATTCCAACATTCTCAATTTGTTATGGGTTTGTTGGGTTAAATGGCCATGTTTTAATAGAATCTGACTGTAAAACATCATTTATCATAAAGTAGACATCCTAATAGTGTAAGTACTCTTTGTAAGTGTCAAAATAACAATATTTATGATATACAAAAAATTTCAATATTTTATGGGTTGAATGGGTTAAATGGGTTAAATGGCCATGTTTTAGTTAGAATCTGACTGTAAAACATCATATCATAAAGTAGACATCCTAACGAATCCAAAAAATACCATTTGCCTTGTTCTAACGTGTGGAGGGGTAATTCCTTATATAAGGCCCTTTTTTTGGCTCGACCGCTCCACTATCAGGAGCTCGAGCAAACCCAGTGGTGAATTTTAGTGTATGTATTAATTAGACACAGCCTCTTAGTGTATTGATTTAAATTGAGTGCGTTAAGTGTGGTGTTGGTTTGCCGCTATGAAACACCCTTATAGCTCTAGAAATACGTAAGTACCACATACATCTAGAACATAAATACTATTTACAGGAAGATGAAAAGAATATAGAAGAAGTACTTACCTTTAGGTTATGTACTACATTTGAACAGCTTGGTTGTTTTTCGAAAAAAAGTTGAAAAACTCGTTTCTCTCGTATTTTTCTTGTGTTTATCTCTATTTGTTATTATCTATATTCGTTATAGTTCGTTTTTCCTTTATTCGTTATTCCTTCGTTCGTTATTCCTCTATTCGTTTTTGTTCTAATCATGTGGAGATTAGTTTTTTTTCTGATGTTACGGAAAATAAAATTTAAACGAGTAATGAAAAAAAAATTGGACAATAACACTGGGGAACAATTTGAAAAAAAAAAATTGAGTTAGATTTTTGAGCTTATTTATACTAAAATTGGCATGCTGATTCAATATGTTGTCAGTTTTTTTCTAGCACGTCAAATTTTTCTCCACAGCTACCCTCCAGATAAGCAAAATTCCACTTGTGAGCTGTAGTAAAACGTGCCAGCTGATACATTTGACTCATCGAGAGCTAGTGGCCACTTGTTTGTGCAGTTACAATGAGACAGTGCGGTGAGAGGTGTGTGCAGCTCCAATAGGTCAGTACTATCAATATCTGCAAACAGAAAGCTAGGATAGTAGGAATTAGGAGGATTTGTTATGGTCTTTTTCTCTTACCTTGTAACACAAACCATTTGTAATTTCTATTGAGGGGGGGGGGGGGTTTTTATGCTGTTTTTTTTTTGTTTTTTCAAGCTTGTAACTATTCCGCTTAGTGTTTTATTTACATAGGTAATATATTCTTGTTTTCAGATCGTGTCTGCTCCTGCTACGTCCCTCGTCGTAATGGCTAAACAACCCTGACTCTTCTGCTATATATTGTGGTATTTCACCATTCCAGTCGGGGCAGCTCAGCGTATTTGTCAACAAGCCATAATTTTCGCATATTTTAAAGTGAAACTCGGTGAATCAAGAAAAGCTATGGGCCCCTCACAAAGTGTGCAAGCAGTGTTGTCGAGAGATTACGGATGTGGCCACAAAGGAACACTGAAAGTTGGCATTGGGTATCCCCATGGTTTGGCGAGACCAAAAAGATCTTCCACATATCTGTTAACTGTTGTTTAGTGAAACATCAGGATTTAACAGACAATAAGTAAAATAGAATAACCTAATCTAACGTCAGCTATAAGACCAATGCCTCATTCAGCTGAAATTCCAGTGCCAGTTTTTCGAACAACTACCTTCCTCTAGAAGATCTGAGTGATGTTAAGACGCATTGAGCAGCATGAATGCCAGATTTTTGGGACAATAAGAAAACTGATATGAAACAATATTATACAAGTTACTATACAATTCAGACCTTACCAAATTGAGAATTTATAGAACATTATTAAGCTCCTCGACGCACATCGTGAAATGGCTGTGTAGCAATAATCTTAAATAACATTTCATAGCGCCTAAACATTTCAGTGAATCAGTCCATCTATAAATAGAAAACGATTTTGCGTATTTTGTGCGCAATTTTGTGGAAAATTTTGACTCTTTGTACCGTAGATACAGTATAGTCGCTACCTGCAATCATGTCGTCAGCGCCATATTTACGAATTTTAGCATACTGCTGATTTTTATGTGCCACTGAAGTTATACACAGTAGTTTATATCATGACTGTATAATCTACACTGTTTCAGCGTTGTTTTATTCTTTGTATCTGCGAGTATATACGGTTTCAATTTCACTAACTACTCGTTATTTTTTCGGGCGACGACGGCTGCTGGAGGACACTCAGTAAATAAACAGATGGCGACTTTATTGTTGGTAGCCACTTTGTAGATATTTTTGTCATTTGTTCATTTATAACCATACTATGACACAGATGAAGACACAAAATGACACAAACTCTCCAGATAGCCTCTTCTAACTTTCCTGAAATCATGGATGTAGAAATGTAAGTATTAACGCCACCACACGTCTGTAAACAGAAAAAAAAGTTGTCCTGCCTGCTGGCGACTTTACTGTTATCTACGGTAGCTCCTCCCACTTTTTTTTTTTTACTCTTTTGAGTGCACTAGTGTAGGACATGAGTCAGTTTTCGCCTCTCAGAAAAGTAAAGCTTTTGCTCTTTTGGGTGGGGGTGGAGCCTTCAAGGTCTTGGCGAATCAGAGCGCGCGCATGCATACTACATTTTTGTCTGACATCACCCCGTAAATGTTTATGTTTTCCATTAATTCTCATCTCATTCAGTATGGAAGTAGGAGCTCATGAATAATTAAATCCTGCAGCGACATCTGAGATCTTATCCGCAGACTCGTCATGGATACATAGCGTCCGAATGTCTGTTGATATTTGTGGCTAGAGAGGCAAACTGTTGTATGTTTGCTATAATATAATCAAATACTTAAATATATTCATGAGTGATATTACAATTGCAATAGAATTGTAATTGGGGAGGCGGTAGCGGAGTGGTTAGCGTCTCCGACTGGCGTTCTCGGTGGCCCGAGTTCGATCCCCGAAGAAACCCAAAACCTTTCTGCACCGTCGAGTGGCCTAAGAACACCCACATGCCCTGCTCATCAACTCTACCTTCGACTGCGAGTGCATCGGAGGACACAGGGGGGCGGCATGAGCCTCTAATCACAGGCGTCACCATAAGAATCCTGCCTGCGCCACCACGGGCGAGGACCAACCATCAGAGCCCTCAAGTGAACCTCCAGAGCCTACCATCCGAGCCCTGGGTCACCACTGCCTACAGGCGCTATAGGCACAAATGTAGAAAAAAAAAAAAGAAGTTTATATGGTATATATGTCATATCACAGAAAAGAGTCTTTTAGAAGCCCTATCGCAGGCCATGAATACGAACATTTTCTCACTAATTCAGCTCTGCCACAGCGATCAGCAGAGGTGGGCATTTTCGAAGGGGCTCTAAACTACACCCTCTTAAGGCCTTTTCCATTTGTGCCCAAGTTGCATGAACCATTTCTTTCAGTTCAGGGTTGGGTTCTGGGTTCAGGGTTGGGTTCGCATGTCACAAATGGAACGCAAAAACCCTGTTTTTTTGTTTACAAACAAACCAAGATGGCAAGGCAAGAGGAAGGAGAGCTTATTCCTGCCGTGTCTGGGGCTATTCTCGCAATGATGGACGATTCTAGTGATGAAGAGGAAGATATTATGTACCAGTACCATCCACTGCTGGCATCTTTGGCAGATATGATGAGGTATTGTGTGAGGTATGAGGTAAATGGTACCAAATTAAGCATGGCGATAGTTTACAGTCTGTGACTGTGAATGGTTGGCTTTGATAAGCGGCGGCCTTCTTCTTCTTCTTCTTGTGACTGACATATAAAGTGGCGGCCTTCTTCTTCTTCTTCTTCTTCTTGTGACCGTTGTTGTTATCGCTTCATAGGTCCTCTTCCACTTCGTCTCCTTCGTTAACAAAACTTGTTAACTCTTCCCCTGTTTATTTAACTTTCTGCCATGCCATTCTCTGTTATGAACTGGATGAACTGAAAATTCTACCCACCAATGGATGTGGGTGAGAAAGTTCACGGGTTATGCTGAGTCACTACGCGGGTCGCCTCGGAACCTAGGTTTTCGTGCGCAAATGGAACGCCTGAATTCTTGGGTTTCCGTGAACTGGTTCATGAAATGTCGCAAATGGAAGAGGCCTTTAGCGTCCTAAGACCGACTTAGTTATACCGGGCTAAGAAGACTGGTAAGGAAGCATTTTCGAACGTCATCTTAGCCTCGTGTAAGGCAACCCTCGCTAGTGCCACCACCTCCGCTTCAACCAATCGCGCGCGCGACACAAGTCTGTATTTGGCGGGAATACGTATACCACGCCGAGGGAGTCTCTCTCTCTCTCTTCTCTCGTCTCTCCTTCTCTCTCCTCTCTCTCTCTCTCTCTCTCTCTCTCTCTCTCCTCTCTCTCTCTGCTCTCTCTCTCTCTCTCTCTCTCTCCTCTCTCTCTCTCTCTCTCTCTCTCTTCCTCTCCTCTCTACTCTCTCTCTCTTCTCTCTCGTCTCCTTTTTTTTCTTCTATTATTTCTGCTCCCTCCTCTTCCTTCTCCCTTTTCATCCTCCACACACACATTATAGCCAGTATGTGATATTATCGTGGATAACGAAACTTTTTTTTTCTTGGTGAGTTTTGATATGTTTAAAATTAATCTGCTAACCGTTTCTGTCGCAAATAATTTTTTTTATATATAGTTAGGTTAGGTATAGGTTCGGTTAGGTTCAATTAGTTTTTTTGTCATTTTTGTTCCAAATCACAAAAAGTCATCTGCGACATAGCTGGTTAGCAGATTAATTCAAACATATCAAAACTCACCAGAAAAAAAAGTTTGCGTCCACAAGGAAGTAGTGTTTTCATTGGAAATTGTCCTTTTTTTTTCTTCTTTTTTTTTAAAGATATCCTGCTCCCCCAGCAAGCTTGGGGCTGCCTGTAGGCAGGGTTTTCTGGTGAAGAGACAATATCCCAAGTGATTTACGAGTAAAGCAACGTACTAACCTCATCAAATAATATCCAGCTAGATAGAACCATACTAGTCCATTAAAAAAACACAGAAACCATATCTAGTCCACCAGCCCACCCCAAGCAGGGTTTTCACCATTAACCTCATCTAATGATCTCATCTCACCATTAACCTAATCTCACCACCTACCCAAGAAGCTTATTAATTAACCTAACCTTGTTGTGCTTGGGTGTTTAATAGCTAATTGTAAAAAAAAAATCCAGTAGGGAAATTTTTTTGCTTTTAAAAAAATTTATTTCAAATCCAACGGCAAAAAAATTCACATTACAAAACAATCCAAAAAAAAANGGGTTCACCAAAACAAAATTCCTTATGAACCTATTGAATGTGATTTAAGATTTGAGCACTGATCAAGCAAAATATGTACAGATATTTAGAGCTGTAGCATCAGGTGAATGCTCGATCCAACTAGCCAAAATGAAACCAGGGAAAATGCACCATGCTAGATGGTTAACGACGGCAAATCGCATCCTTCCGCCTGTACATTGCAGATGAAAGCCCCTCAGATGGATTGTTAGTGCTCGTCAAATACATTATGAATGTTTATGTGCCAGTTTGGTTCAATATCAAAAGTATCCATCAGCAATTTATGGAGCGAAACATGTGTTCTCATTGATTTCAAAGTCCCGTTTGTTGACAGACGACAACTTAGATACAGTGAGCCGTGTTATACAAAACAATGCCTACTTTGCACACCCTGAAAAATGTTCTTCTAGCGATGATACATGATGACTCAGCAAATATTCGAGAACTTGGATTAAGGCGTATCCTGAAAGCTAGAGACACTCAAGCGAACCGAAAAGCTGTAAGGATATTTCGACCATCAAAACTGCTTCTTCAAGCTAGTGAATATCATCTAATGATTGACTGGCAAAGTGCTGAATTGACAGAGCCACCTGCTACAAAAATGATACCAACAGAAGACATAGCAGCTTACATCAGATCCCAGCAGAAACCATGTGCTCTTACAACATTCCCCTGTCACACGCAAGCAGTCGAAAGACATATCAAGTTAGTGACAGATGCTTCGATTTCCGTTGTGGGCGCAGCAGCCCGTGATGGTTACATCAGGAACAGAATAAAGGGAAGAAAAATACTACCCACATTTGAAACAAAGAAAGAGTATACTCTTAGTTAAATACATATTAACAAGGGAAAGGGGAGGATGGGTGGGTAGGGCGGAACTCGCCGTACAACCACCTCCTCGTGGTGAGTTCTGGATTATGTTATCTTTTCAATTTTATGAAATGATAACATAAACTGAGAGCTGTACAATGTTTGTTCTCATTATCTTACACAGAAAAGATCACACAATCAAGTGTAAGCGATTTTTGCAAGTATTGAGCAAATATAAAAAACATGCAATTTATCGCCAATTTCAGTATTTTTACAGTGTTTAAGTTCACTTGGGGAGACAGAAGATGTTCTCACAGAAGAATAAATATTTAATATTTTTTGTAGTGCATTTTATTCACATTTATTTACACACTACCCAAAAAGCATTGCATTTAATATGTAAACGTGTGGTAACGCTGACGCAGGGGAACTTTTTTTCCCATTTTCTCATTTTTCAGTGCGGTGGGGGAGGCAGAAGATATTGTTGTAGAGTTCTAATATTTTGCACACGTTAATTTGATGCTCATTCACACCTTTTCCGCACTACCCCCATAGCAAAGTCCAAAAATGTGAATAAACGCTCCACCCTAATATTCAGATAGCCCAAAGAAACACTGGTACATGTGCTGACGCTGACGATGGCGCAACAGGTAGTGGCCCTACGATTGGTCTGTCCCGTCTCCGGCGATATGACATGTCGCAATTTGACATTCGATCAGGCTGTTTCATATGTGGGAAATCACATAGCTGGAAGGAGAAACTGTCGAACGTCTCAACAGGGACGGGGTCCACCACACGGCAAAGAGTGCTTGATGCAGCCATTCAGAGAAACGACTATGAGATTCAAATGCGAATGCTGTCAAACACTGACTTGTTTGCAATGGATCCAAAATATCATCGCTCTTGCTATTCGCATTACACCTCGCTTACCAACATTAAAGCTGCTAGTGCTAGGGCTAAGGTTGATAAATCTGACAATGCGTGTGCCTTCAAAAGTTTGTGTAAGGAGATTGAAGAGACTGTCCTGTCCAAAACCATCTCTATCACAATCTTGTCTGTCCTGAATGAACGATTGGTCGCTATATCAGCAGAGGTCAACTCTAAAACCAACGAGCCTTGTACTACATGGAGATTGAAGTAGAAATTACAGAAGCATTTCGGAGACAGGATTTCATTCATCGTCCAGCCTGGGAAGTCTGATCTTGTATGCTCAGGGGATATCACAGTTGCCGAGGCCTTGAAACACGTTGTGAGGCTACAAGTGCATGTAAATGAAATTGGTGAATGTGAACTCGAATCCTCTGATGATGTCAATTCAGAAGAGGACGCTGTTGTCTTGCATAAGGCAGCTGGCAACATCAGGAAATGTATCGGTGACATTACATATCCATCTGATCGTTATGATTCTAGTGGGAATATGGAGACAAAAAAGTGCAAGGACTTTGTTCTGGATCCTTTGTATGATTTCGTTGCATGGTGTACTTAAAAAAAAGACTTTGACAGCGCTACAAGGTATGAATCTGAGACTCACATGAGAAACATTGAAATGAGAGTTCTTGCAATATGTCACAACATGATTTCTCTAGTTTGTAAAATCCATACCCCAATAACATTTGGTTTAGGTGTCAAGCTGCACCACGACCATGGTTGTCGAGAACTGATAGATGACCTGTCCTCTCTTGGACACAGCGTACCTATGAATGAAGTGCGTAGATTCCTCACTGCCATTGCTTTGGACCAGCTGTCAACCAAGTCTGACGTTCATATACCACGTGACATTTCTGTCTATGATCCTGAGAATGTTATTAAGACCACTGTTGATGCCGCCATTGACAATTTCGATCAAAATGAGCAGACAATAGACGGAAAGAACACTACACATTCAATGGCTGTGGTGTTGTATCAAAGGTCTCCTAGGCCAGAAGAAACACCTTGCATTCCAAGATCAAACCTAAAAACCCTAGATGCACAGAGCTGTGATGAGGAGGAAATCAAACGCTACAACAAACCCCATACTAAACCATAACCATGTGTGAAATGGGAAGTCAAAGAACTGGATAAGTCTGTTAGTGATGTGGTACTAAAAGACTTGATTTGGGAAATGGCCCGTGCAAGTCCCCCTGAAACCTCACGTATTCCGGCTTGGGGTGGATTCAATTCTCTAGTTAGCGAGAGAGAAATTCCACTGACTCGAATATGGTATCTCCCATTCATTAATGCGCCACCCTCTGACTTCTCTACGATCTACACGACTTTGCTGAAATTGGTTGAAACTGCAAATGCAGTGGGACAAGAACATGTTCTGATCATTGTTGACCTGGCAATATATAGCAAGGCTGAACAGATTCTCTGGAGTGACCCAGATCCCCTGGCTGGTCGAGTGACGATGAGGCTTGGTGGGATGCATCTCACTATGGCTTTCATAGCCAGTATAGGGAAGCTGTTTAGTGATGGTGGTCTCCACAACATGCTGACAGTACCTGAAGTGTATGCTCATACGTCCGTAAGTTTGATGTTGCAAGGGAAGCAGTATGCCAGAGGTCTAAGAGGAATCAGACTGGTACACGAAACACTGTTTCACTTGTTTCTATCAGCTGCCGAAACCTTTGCAATGAAAAACAAGTTGCCTTGGTTGGATGATGAGACCACGCACTTAATTGCAGATCTAGAGAATACCTTCAAAGTGCAATCCCCGGAAGCCTGCACTGCTGTGTGTCAGGAGATTGAAATGCGCTTGTTATCCCCTCTTCTCAGTACAATGAAGAAGTTCAAAGACACAGGAAGAGAACAATCAGCAACATTCCGTTACTGGATTAGCTTTCTGGATGCTGGTGACACCCTCTTGAAGTTACTTCGGGCAGACCGTGAGGCTGATTTTGAAATGCACCTTACCGCCGTCCTTGAAGTCATACCGTACTTCTTCCTGGCAGGCCGCAGCAACTATGCACGATACACCCCAGTCTATGTTGCAGAAATGCGTCTCTTGGAGGTGTCAGCTCCACGAATGTTTCAGCACATGTCGGAAGGTGGTTTCGTTGTGAAACGCTCAGAAAGGACTTTCAACTGCGTTCCTACGGATCAGGCTCTTGAACAGAGTATCAATCGCGAGGCTAAAAGCCAATGTGGTGTCATCGGTTACACACTGAGGAAAGGAGCCTTAGTTCGCTGGCTGCTGACCCGCCACATAACCGGGGAATACGCAGAACGATTCAAAGAAATGTGTACACCTACCAAGTCCAAGAATACACATGAAGAACTTGGACATGCTCGTGTGACCAAGGACTAGAATGATGTTAAGGTCATCAAGGAACAATGCCAAGATCCATTTGACCTGGAAAGTGTGGCAACCTCCCTAGTTAATATAACTAGTGGTCAGGTGGCATCAGAAGAAGTCGAAGAGTCGATGAAGGGAGTGCCACAAAAGGGTCGGGAAATGTTCAATCAGTTCACGAAAGAAAGGCTTGGGGACGAAAAGAAGAGGAATTTCTGGGATCCAATCTCCAAGACAGTAGTCAAAACGTGTTCTGCTATGAGGAAGTGTCTTTCCAGTGATAAAGAAGGGAAGATAATGATCGATACGGAGGTACTCTTCAGAAGACTGCTTGCAGTGTCAAAGAACCGTGATGTGGATATGCGCAAGGTCCTCTCCTACGAATTGGCAGCTGTTCCGCCTTCAATGTTCCACGACGATGGTTCGATGAGGAAGACCAATAAAGCAGATCTTGCCAAAAAGCTGGAAGCAAATACGGATGAAATTCTTGTCCTTCCTAGTCAGAATTCCCCAACATCATGCAGTCGCTGCATACCCATTGATGGCATGGCAATGTGTCAGGCCCCTGAAACGAGAATAATTTCAAGATCTTTCAATGATCTTGGAAAGGTGGTTCTGGACCGAATTGTGCGTCTTCTGAAGAACAGTGCCATGGATCCTTCCATTGACGTTGTGACGTTGGTCTTTAACCGGTACGACAGAAAACAGTCAATTAAGTCGACTGAACGACACAGACGAGGAATGATGGATTCCGGACTCAACTACCAGATACAAGGGAACAGGGACGTCCCGAACTACAGGAACTTCCTCAAAACCAGTACCAACAAGGCTAGTTTAGCTTCATTCATCTGTCAGTACAAATGCGGACAAATGGACAAGATATCCTGCCTGCAGATAAATCGGTAGTACTGGCAAGTGGATTTGAAGATGGAGAAGGGGTCAAAGTTCTGAAATTCAGTGGTTGTGTCCAGTCTTGAGGGTTGTACAGCACACAAGAGGAGGCGGACACTCGTCTGTATTGCATGCATCAGTTATCGAGAGACCATCCAAGGATAATCATTCGGTGTGACGACACGGAAGTCCTCGTCTTGTTGGTGTATTACTGGAGCAGGGGAGCACTGGCCGATGAAGTATATATGCATGCTGGGCACTCAGGGAAATTCGTCTCAAAGGAACGATTCATACCTGTTCACCATATCAGTACCAAACTCGGCAAAGCAGCATGCAAGTCATTACCAGCCGTGCATGCTCTCTCAGGATGTGACACGACAAGTGCTCTATACAGACTTGGAAAGCGAACGGCATATTCAGCTCTCACCAAAAATTCAGATGCCTTACAGGGCCTGGAAGCATTCCAGGATGTGCCTACTTTCCTAGATACCGAAAGGCAATTTGTCCTTCTCATGCATGGTAAAAAAAACTAAAAATCTCAGTTCACTGAATGAGCTTCGTTTCGTACTCGCCACCACAACTGATAAGCCCGCATCCTTTCTGCCACCAACAGATGATGCCTTCGAACAACATGTATTGCGGGCCAAATACCAAGTAGCAGTGTGGTGTCAGAGTCACATCGCAAAACCTGAGAACATGAACCCAGTTGGCCATGGTTGGCATGTGAATGCAAAGGATGAACTGCGTCCAACAATGTACAGGAATGAATCGGCACCAGCAGAGGTTAGAGACCTAACTCATTTGTACTGCACTGACAAAGGTTGTCGCGGACAAAAATGCCTGTGTGTCATTGCTGGACTAGAGTGCATTGACATTTGTTCCTGTGGTGGAGAATGTGCGAATCGGCCGGAGATAATTGAGGTGGCAAATGGAGATGAAGTCGGAGATGATACGGACATGATGGTGTAAATACTGTAAGTAATCTTTGTAAGTGCCAAAATAACAATTTTTAAGATATTCCAACATTCTCAATTTGTTATGGGTTTGTTGGGTTAAATGGCCATGTTTTAATAGAATCTGACTGTAAAACATCATTTATCATAAAGTAGACATCCTAATAGTGTAAGTACTCTTTGTAAGTGTCAAAATAACAATATTTATGATATACAAAAAATTTCAATATTTTATGGGTTGAATGGGTTAAATGGGTTAAATGGCCATGTTTTAGTTAGAATCTGACTGTAAAACATCATTATTCATAAAGTAGACATCCTAACGAATCCAACAATACCTCATTTGCCTTGTTCTAACGTGTGGAGGGGTAATTCCTTATATAAGGCCCTTTTTTTGGCCTCGACCGCTCCACTATCAGGAGCTCGAGCAAACCCAGCTGGTGAATTTTAGTGTATGTATTAATTAGACACAGCCTCTTAGTGTATTGATTTAACTTGACGTGCGTTAAGTGTGTGTGTGTTTTGCCGCTATGAAACACCCTTATAGCTCTAGAAATACGTAAGTACCACATACATCTAGACACATAAATACTATTTACAGGAAGATGAAAAGAATATAGAAGAAGTACCTTACCTTTAGGTTATGTACTACATTTGAACAGCTTTTGGTTGTTTTAACGAAAAAAGTTTGAAAAACTCGTTTCTCTCGTATTTTTCTTGTGTTTATCTCTATTTGTTATTATTCTATTATTCGTTATAGTTTGTTTTTCCTTTATTCGTTATTCCTTCGTTCGTTATTCCTCTATTCGTTATTGTTCTAATCATGTGGAGATTAGTTTTTTTTTCTGATGTTACGGAAAATAAAATTTAAACGAGTAATGAAAAAAAAATTTGGTACAAATAACACTGGGGAACAATTTGAAAAAAAAAAAATGTTGAGTTAGATTTTTGAGCTTATTTATACTAAAATTGGCATGCTGATTCCAAATATGTTGTCAGTTTTTTTCTAGCACGTCAAGTTTTTTCTCCACAGCTTACCCTCCAGATAAGCAAAATTCCACTTGTGAGCTGTAGTAAAACGTGCCAGCTGATTACGATTTGACTCATCGAGAGCTATGTGGCCACTTGTTTGTGCAGTTACAATTGAGACAGTGCGGTGAGAGGTGTGTGCAGCTCCCAATAGGTCAGTACTATCAATATCTGCAAACAGAAAGCTAGGATAGTAGGAATTAGGAGGATTTGTTATGGCTTTTCTCTTAACCTTGTAACGACATACCATTGTATTTTCTATTTCGTTTTATGCTGTTTTTTTTGTTTTCAAAGCTTGTAACTATTCCAGCTGTGTGTTTTATTTACATAGGTATATATTTCTTTTGTTTCAGATCATGCCTGCTCCTGCTACGTCTCGTCGTAAATGCCTAAACAACCCTGACTCCTTCTGCTATATATGTGGTAGTTTCACCATTCCAAGTCAGAGGGCAAGCATCAGCGTATTTGTCAAACAAGCATATTTCGCATATCTTAAAGTGAAACTCGGTGATCAAGACAAGCTATGGGCCCCTCACAAAGTGTGCAAGCAGTGTGTCGAGAGATTACGGATGTGGACCAAAGGAACACGTTAAAAGATGGCATTTGGTATCCCCATAGTTTGGCGAGAGCAAAAAGATCATTCCACAGACTGTTACCTTTGTTTAGTGAAAACAATAGGATATAACAAGAAAAATAAAAGTAAAATAGAATATCCTAATCTACCGTCAGCTATAAGACCAATGCCTCATTCAGCTGAAATTCCAGTGCCACATTTCGAACAACTACCTCCTCTAGAAGATCTGAGTGATGTTGAAGAACGCAGTGACAGCAATGATGCAGATTTTGACATTCACGAGGATTCAGTTCGTAGGGGATTTGATCAGCACGAGTTGAATGATTTAGCACGTGATTTGGGCCTATCCAAAAAAGCTTCATAAATACTAGCATCAAGACTGAACGAGAAAAACATACTTGAACAAGGAGTGAAGGTATCATACTTTCGAACCAGAGAAAGTACATTTCTGCAGTACTTTCGAAGTGCCAGCGGTTTTGTGTTTTGCCATAACATTCCTGGTTTACTGAAGGAATTAGGGCTTTCAATCTACAATCCAAATGAATGGCGATTGTTTATTGATAGCTCAAAGCGGAGCTTCAAGTGTGTCCTTCTACACAATGGCAATTTGTTTGGCGCAGTCCCTATTGGGCATTCGGTCTGTCTTCGTGAAGAATATGGAGATGTAAAGAGAGTCATTGAGTTATTGCAATATTGCAATAACTCAATGTGACAAACTCAATTGGATCATCTGTGTTGACCTTAAAATGGTGTCCTTCCTTCTTGGTCAACAACGTGGATACACAAAGTATCCCTGCTTTCTCTGTATGTGGGATAGCAGAGCCCGAGAGAAGCATTGGGTTCAGACGAATTGGCCTCCGAGATCTGATCTTAAACCTGGAGATCCTAACATTGTACATGAGCCACTTGTTGACAGGAAGAAAATAATATTCCCACCTCGGCACATAAAACTAGGTCTCATGAAACAATTTGTAAAAGCATTGTCAACTGATGGCGACTGTTTGAAGTACATCATCTTGGCATTTCCTGGACTGTCAATTGAAAAAATCAAGGCCGGTGTGTTTGATGGTCCACAAATTCGACAGCTCATCAAAGATGAACATTTCAATGGTACTATGTCAGACCTTGAAAAGAATGCTTGGCTATCATTCAAAGACGTCGTAAAGAACTTTCTTGGAAATACACGTGCAAGTAACTACACATAAATTGTTCAGAAACTATTGGAGAGCTACAAAGCGCTTGGTTGCAATATGAGTATTGAAGTACATTTTTTGCATAGCCATCTTGCCAACTTTCTGGAAAATCTTGGTGCTGCTAGCGACGAGCAAGGTGAACGATTTCACCAAGATTTGAAGGTTATGGAAGAACATTACCAGGGTAGATGGGATGTGCATATGATGACTGACTATTGTTGGAGCATCAAACGCGATAGTCCTCAAGTTGAACACTCCAGACAAAGCTACAAACGTAAATTTTTACCTTAAACTGCACACAATTATAGCCTTATCCTTTCTAAAAACATGATAATGTTAAATAAACATTCTATTCATGCCTATTTCTTTCATTTTTCATTGTATGTTAACATTTGCAACTTTTTATAAAATAAGCACGTTACTGTTATGTACAGTATTTTTCATATTTTTTAAGAAAACGAAAATCCTACAGTTCAAAAACTTGACGTGATAGAGAAAAACTGAGATCAGTTTTGGATTCAGCACCCAAAAATTACTTAATAACAAGTGTCAGACCTAACTCAACAAAAAAATTGTTCCCCAGTGCAATTGGACCGGAAATTATTGATAATAATAATAATGATGATGATAATGATAATGATAATAATAATAATGATGATGATAATTGCAATAGGCAGGTAATTTATTTTAAATCGGCGATAACTGTGTGTGTGTGTGTGTGTGTGTGTGTGTGTGTGTGTGTGTGTGTGTGTGTGTGTGTGTGTGTGTGTGTGTGTGTGTGTGTATGTGTGTGTGTGTGTGTGTGTGTGTGTGTGTGTGTGTGTGTGTGTGTGTGTGTGTGTGTGTGTGTGTGTGTGTGTGTGTGTGTGTGTGTGTGTGTGTGTGTGTGTCTCTCATTCACCCATGGTCTTGTCCACGCGAGGCAGACACGCGATCAGCAGTTTCAGCCTTCCGGTGCGAGCTTGGAGCTCATTATTACCGATCTTTGGGCAATGCTGGGACCTCACACACCACACACACCCATCCCCTTGCTCAAGGGAGACAGTTACCGCCAGAATTTGTCAATCGAAAAATCCCCGAGAATGGCCGGGGATCGAACGCCGGACCACAAAAGGGTGCCAGAGATAAGAACATAAGAAAAAAACGAAGCTACAAGAGGCTGTGAGACTTACACGTTGTAGTTCCTGTAAAACCTAACACCTAACCACCGAGCCGTTCAAGTGTACGTTCAGGTGTGTCTGTTTGTGTTGTGTGGTGTGTGTGTGTGTGTGTGTGGTGGTGCTATGTGATGCCAGGTTTTTAAGAGTTTAACAACTGTGTGTTTAATGAAATTATTAAGATTAATTCTCTTA
>JACEEZ010025272.1:40000-73248 GCA_016584305.1 Chionoecetes opilio | reverse complement strand
GGGTCAGCTGAAGAAAAGATTTTCCGGGGCAAAAAAATGGTTGGTGAACGTTGAGCCCCCAAAGAATGGAAATTTCTGCTAAAGGAAAATGAGATGATATGTGCTCCATTTTTGATGTTAAATAGTCGAAGAATTTTACATAGTCAGAGGAGTTAGGCGAGAGATATAAAAGCACAGAAAAATTTTAGTAAGAGTGACATTGAAGTCGAAGCCAGATGGTAGAAAATTCGGAAGATTCAAGGCCGTGGGCACGAGAGCAAGTGATGTCATTGCGCACATATACGCAACAGCCAGCTTTGGATTTAAAATGAGAATAGAGACAGTAAGAGGAGACATAAAAAGATCTGCTGTCAGTGTTCACAGACAACTGAGTATCGGTGAGGAAAAGATGATGAGGTTTAGAGGAGGAGAGATGATGTTCAACAGTGAGAAAGTTAGATCTAAGGCTGCGAATGTTGCAGAAGTTTAAGGAGAGAAGGCTAGAAGAAGTATCAAGACACCTCGAGTCGTCATCTTGAAGACTGTCCGACCTGGGGATATACTGCGATCTCTCTCTCTCTCTCTCTCTCTCTCTCTCTCTCTCTCTCTCCTCTCTCTCTCTCTCTCTCCTTTTCCCTCTTCTCTCTATTTCTACTGATGATTCTCTCTAAAAACAATATTTTCCGGGAACCCGTATGTCGTTTATGTTTTCAGTGATGACCAATAATGAAACAATCTATTTCTCACCCAAACTTGAATATTTTGTCTTTTAATATTAGTAGTGTACCGCTTCACCTTGAAAACACTTTTTGCCCAAGTGCATAACCCCAAATTTGGGTATCAAATTCAGGTTATCGGTTTTTGGGTGAAACTCGTCTAAGTGATGACATTTGTACACTGTATAATATAAAATGGCTATACTGCACACTTTAAAAAAAGAGCACATATAGGGGTGGTCTTGCGATATACTTACCAAAATCCTTATAAGGGTTTATGCTAATACAAGACATCATTTACAACTTCCACACATTGAGTCCTTATTTCTAAAAGTTTCAAAACCACATAATTTTTATAATTGGTATATATACAGACCACCCAACGCAAACATTTATGAATTCCTTTTAACATTAGAACATTTTTTAGGGTTGTGTCTAGGGTAAGACTTCATTGTTATATAATTGGTGATTTCAATATTAATCTTCTAGCAAATAGTGTTCAGTTCAAAAACTTCTCAAACATGTTTTATTCCCATATGTTTTTTCCAGTCAAAAATTTAAACCTACCAGAGTATCAAAAAACATCAGCCACAAATAATTGATCATATATGGACAAATGACATGCTTAATTATAATTCCAGTGGTATACTGTACACTTCTATCAGTGACCACTTTCCAGTTTCTAGTTCATTTTCTGGGGCCAATTATTAATTCTCCCTGTGCAAAAATTAAATTTCAAAAAGGATTTTCACTAATGAAGATATCAATAATTTCAAATTAGAGTTGAGCGAATATGTTTGGGAAACAGCAGTATTTAATACAGGGGTAAATGAATGTTTCGATATTTACATGAAACAAGTTTCTACTTATTTAAATAAACACTTTCCTGTAAAAGAATATACAGTCAAAGAGAAAACATATCGACAAACCCTATATTAACTCAAGTATAAGAAAGTCCATCAAAAAACGAAAACAGACTCCAAAAATTGTATGCTAAGTGGCCAAATTACTTACGGAACTACATTTAAAAGGTACGGGAACACTTTAACTTCTATAATAAGAGCAGCAAAAGAGAATCACTAAAAATCAAAATTAAAGGAAAATGCAGGCAACAGTAAAAAAGATTTGGGGAAATTCTAATAACATCAGGGAAAAAAAAAAATAGTTATCAGCTCCTACCTCAATTTCATTCCCAGAAAATACTTTTTTCAACAAACCCGGGGAAATAGTGAATCATTTAATAACTATTTCTGTAAAATTGCTAACAACTTGGCCCAAAGCTTTTGAACCGTCACCAGTTTCATTTAATAATTATTACCTGATCCTACACCTTTTTTCTTTTTTATTGGGCCCAAACAACATTACAGGAAATTGAAGTTTATAAAAAAAAACCTGAAACTAAACTTCCCCAGGGTATGACACCATAGAATAAAGATAATAAAAAATGCAGCAGTATAGTGTCACCATATTTACAACAACATAATCAACAGATCATTTGAAGAAGGGACTGTTCCCAAAACAGCTCCAGATAGCACGATTTTATTCCATATTTAAAAAAAGGTGATAAATCTTCCCCAAACCAGAACTACAGACCTATATCAGTTTTGCCAAGCTTAAGTAAAATTTTTGAAAAAATTATGGCTTTGAGATTCATGGATATTTATGCAAAAACTCATTATTATCTAAAACATCAGTATGGATTTAGACCCAATTATAGCACTGGGGTTAGCAGTACACCAGCTCATCCAACACATTTATGAAGCTATTGACAGTAAGCAATACCAGATAACAATCTTTTTTGACTTGACAAAAGCTTTTGATACAATTTCTCATTCCATACTATTAGATAAACTTAAAGTGTACGGAGTTCGAGGTACGGCTAAAAAACTGGTTTAAGAGTTATTTAAGTAATAGAAACAATATATGTATACAATAACGCATCATCTTCTTATAATAATGTCAACTTTGGAGTACCCCAAGGCTCAATTCTCGGCCCGATATTATTTTTAATATATATAAATGACATAACGTAGCCCCCAATTTATTAAATTTCTTACTTTTCGCAGATGACACAAAAATATTCATAACCGGGAGAGATGTTAATGGAATTGAAAATTACACTTTTAAAACCCAGAAGAATTAAATCACGTAGCAAATTGGATCAAAGCAATAAACTAACAACTCAATATAGGTAAACAAATTACATGATTTCACATCCCCTTTAAAGACACAAACACCCCATGAAATATAAAAATTGATAATCTAATTATAAATCAAGTTAATGAAATAAGATTTTTAGGTGTCATAATTGATAACTCTTTAAAATGGAAATCTCATATAGAATGCTTAAAAACAAAATTGTCTAAAAAAAACAGGTTTTAATGTACAGGATTAGAGACCATGTGAATAAATGACAGTCTTTAAAAAAATATATATTCACTAGCAATCCATATCTATTTTATTGTTGTTCTTTATGGGGGGGAGCTATAAAACATACATTGATAAACTTTTTGTTGAACAGAAGACGTCATACGCATAATGTCTCGCAGCCAACGCTATGATCACACTCACCCTCTTTTATAAGCTACAAATTGTTAAAATTACAAGATGTTATACACCTACAGACATGCTTATTTGTATACGGGGCCTTGCATTCATTTCCAATAAATTGTAATTTTAATGTAATAGATCGTAGTGACACTAGAAGAATAAAAATTTTAAGAACCCCACTGTGTAGAACAAGTCACGCCCAACAGAGTATCCTATTCCGAGGACCCAAACACTGGAACCAACTTCCTCAAGAGACAAGGAACAGTCATTCACGAGTGGGCTCAAAAACAGACTCAAAAACATGTTATTAGTAATTACAATTAGATTTACCGGTAATATTTTTTATTTTTTTATTCTAGGTAAGACACTTATATTATAAAACCTCATTTTTGTGATGCAAGTTGCAAGACTGCCATAAAAGTAATGTTAGGGTAGGTGCATTTATATTATTATTATATTATTATAAATATTATTATCATTATTGCAAAATATTATTATTATAATTATTGTATTTTTTTACTATCAATATTACGTTATTATTATTTAAAATTATTATCATTATCATTATTATTATTAATATTTTTATCATTATTAATATTAATATTATCAATTATCATATATTAATCTATTATTCTTTATTATATTATTATATTTTATTTTATTTTTATTATTATATATTATTATTATTATTATTATTTAATATGGTTATTATCATTATCCTATTATATTATTACGATTGCATTATGGTATTATTATACTATGATGATTAAGGTTATTATTTCTAATCATTATCAGTTACCCATTATTACTAAATAGTATTGCTTATATTATTCAATATTTTTTATTTTTCATATTATTTTCCACGAGATTCATTGTTTGTTTATTAAAACAAGTAATCCATGGTGGTGGAGGGGCCACCACAACCAGGCGTCATCAGCTTACAGTAATGTATTAATTGTAGGTCCGGTAAATTAGAGCCTTGCGCTCTCAATGGGACCTGGTCTGCATTATTATTATTATTGGTTATTTATGTTATGTACAAAGTGCCAATAAATGTATTCAATCAATCAATCAATCAATCTCTCTCTCTCTCTCTCTCTCTCTCTCTTCTCCTTCTCTCTCTCTCTCTCTCTCTCTCTCTCTCTCTCTTCTCTCTCTCTCTCTCTCTCTCTCTCTCTCTCTCTCTCTCCTCTCTCTCTCTCTCTCTCTCTCTCTCTCTCGTCCTATCTCTCTCTCCTCTCCTTCTCTCTCTCTCTCTCTCTCTTTCCTGACACACACACACACACACACACACACACACACACCACCCACACACACACACACACACCACACCGTACGATAGTAAAAAAGGTTGGATAGAGCGTTGACTGCCATTCTGTGGATCTCTAGCCGGTTCGAATCATCACGGCTGACGGAGATTTTTTCACTGGTCACATGCTGGCGGTTACTGTTCCCCTGAGCAAGGGGCTGGGTGTGCGTGGTGTGTGAGGTCCCAGCCATTACCAAAGCTCGGTAATAATGAGCTCCAAGCTCGCACGGGAGGTGAAAACTTGCGGCCGGCCCCCCAGACACGAGTCTGTCTCGCCAGTGGGACAGACCACGGGGGGTGAATGACACACACAAACCCACCACCACACACACACCCCACACACACACAACACACACACACACACATTAGTAACACACACACCACACGCACATTCAGAAATACACACGCACCAATATAAGTCCAGCGGATATGTGCAAAACCCTGCATTTTTTAGTAATAATAACATCCAAAAACTTGGGCTCTGGTACAGCGTTAAAAGATGCAATCCAACAAAAATGGATATGGAGCCAACCAAATATAGCAATGGCGGCCATTTTGAAAAAATGGCCGCCACTTCTAATCTCTAAGGCATTTTTCATTATAAACCGGAGTATTTCACATGCAAGCATACGTTTTTGGCCAATTACCCATGTTTGTTAATGGATAATAATGCCGTATGCAAAATGGGACATAAGATTGTTAAGGTAAATTTCCAATCGTTAAGGTTTTTTTTAGTAGTTTTTTTCGAGAATAAGATGGCCGCCAATCATTTATTTTTTTGTGGGAGAACATATTTGTGTGTCCAATTGTGGTCAATACCATTGGGTTCCTGGAAGATCATGCAAATAAGAAACTAATGTGTTTCCTATGGATAGTTAAAGCCATATTTGGTGGTAGAGGGCCGACCGCCCAGTGTAGTTTAAAAGGGGCAATTATTCTTACGGACAAAGATATAATGATTTCGTATATACAACTATGGGAAATGAGAGATATATAAAGAGCATACATGTTTTACATACTAATCATACTCTCTCTCTCACACACACACACACATACCACACACACATACACACACGGAATTCTCTCTCAAAACACACACACACACACACACACACACGCACTCTCTCTCTCAAAACACCCAAACACACACACAAAACACACAATTGCACACACACACACACGCATTTCCTCTCAAAACACACACACAAACCACACACACACATTCTCTTCTCAAACAACACACACGCACCCCCCCACACACACACACACGCATTCTCTCTCAAACACAAACACACACACAAACACACAACCACACCACCACACACACGCATTCTCTCCTCCAAACACACACACACACACACACACACACACACACCCATTTCTCTCAAACACCCACACACACTGCCACACCTACACACACACCCACGCATTCTCTTTCAACCCACACACACACGCATTCTCCTCAAAAACACACACACACCACCCACACACACACCACCACACACACACACACACACACACCCAACACCACACACACACACCACACACACATACATTTTAACACACACGCACACACACACACACACACACACGACACCATTCTCTCTCAAACACAAACACACACACACGTATTCCTCTTCAAACACACACCACGCATCTCTCCTCAAACACACACACACAGCATTCTCTCTCAAACACACACACACACCACACACAACACACACACACACACACGCAGTTCTCTCTCAAACACACCAAACACGGTATTCTTCTCTCGTCAAACACTCACACAGCATTCTCTCGCAAACACACACACACACACACACACACATAGCATTCTTCTCTCAAACACTCACACACACACATTCTCGTTCAAACACACACACACCCACATTCTCTCTCAAACACACACACACGCATCTCTCTTCTCAAACACACACACACACCACAACACGAATCTCTCTCCAAACACACACACACACACACACACCAAACACACGCATTCTCGCTCTCAAAACACTCACACACAATTCTATCTCAAACACACACACCACACACCACACACACACACCACGCATTCTCTCTCCAAGAACTACACAAAAATTCTCTCTCTAACACACCACACACACACACACACGCATTCTCTCTCTCAAACACTCACACACACATTCTCTCTCTAACACACACACACACACACACATTCTCTCTCAAACACACATACGCATTCTCTCTCAAACATACACACACACACGCATTCTCTCTCAAACACACACACACGCATTCTCTCTCTCAAACACTCACACACACATACACACACGCATTCTCTCTCTCAAACACACACACACGCTAGTTCATCTCAAACACAACACACACACGCATTCTCTCGTCAAAAAACACACACACACGCATTCTCTCTCTCAAAACACACACACCACGCATTCTCTCAAGCACACACACACACACATATCTCTCAAACACACCACACACACACGCATCTCTCTCTCAAACCACACACACACACACACACACACGCATTCTCTCTCTCAAACACACACACACACACACGAGCCTTCCTCTCTCAAACCACACACACACACGCATTCTCTCTCTCAAACACCACACACACAACATTCTCTTTCAAAACAACACACACACACACACACGCATTCTCTCTCTCAAAACACCATTACACGCATTCTCTCTCGCAAACACCACACACGCATTCTCTCTCGCAAACACACACACGCATTCTCTCTCGCAAACACACACCACACACACGCATTCGCGCGTGCTCATGTCTCTCAGGACCGGCGTTGCCCAAATCAAGAACGCTTCGAGATGATCTGTGACGTCATAGGGGGGAGGAGACAAAAGTCACCCGCGTAATTTGAGTAGGTCCGGAGGCGACAATTTTAAAATAGCTGCCATACCCTACACTGAAAGATTATTTTCAGTGGTCCATATCCCAAATGGCTTGCCATATGCATGTTCTAATCTGTGTTCCAAGGACGGTTGTCATTTCTAAAAAAGCAGGGTTTGGTATATATGTGGCCACAATCCGCTCGGATATTAGGACCCTTTTGATCGTCATAGCTATCCACCGTTCTCCCTTATACCTGAATTTAAATCCTTATCTTTATTGCTATATTGCTCTCTTCTCTCTCTCTCTCTCTCTCTCTCTCTATCTCTCGTCTCTCTCTCTCTCTTATCTCTCTCTCTCTATCTCTCCTCTCTCTCTTGCTCTCTCTGTCTCTCTCCTCTCTCTCTACTTCTCTCTCTTTCTCTCTCTCTCTCTCTCTTCTCTCTCTCTCTCTCTCTCTCTCTCTCTCCTCTCTCTCTCTCTCTCTCTCTCTCTCTTCTCTCTCTCTTCGCTCTCGCTTTTAACGACCACCGCCATTTAGACGTCACATGCACCATACATCTCAGGAAATGTTTTAAGTCATGCTATTCTTGCTATCATGAGGCACCAAACACAGATAGATTAGATACAGACTCACAGACTTTTCACCAAAAAATAGAAGAGAAAGAATCACGTAGCACTAGGATTCAGTATAGAGAGGGGCGCACCCACCACCTCTTGCATAAAGGCTGCTCACTGCTCTATACTGAGGCCCCACTCTCCCTCCACGGCCACACCTCACGTGTCTCCCCGTCACTAAACCTCACTAGGGCCTCAACGGAAATATCAACGCACGCCAGGAAGAGCACAGACACACCAAGGAAGGAAGGATGCAGGTGGGCGTAAGAGGCAATAGTGTGTGTATGTAATCGAAGTAAGGGAGAATCACGATAGGAAAGAGGATATTTTGAAGCGATGTTAAGATCAAAAGAAGCGGCTGTTAAAGGTGGCAGTGACCAGTGGGGTGGAGGACTTGGGAGGAAATTATGAGCACAGTGACTTTTTTGAAGAGAAGTAAATGAGGATGTTTGTGCTAAGGTTGAGGGTGTGTGTTGTGTTGTGTATCATATAGTTGTATTCATCTAGTTGGTATTTACAGAGCCAGAGCAATGCTCGTTATGGCCCCGTTCCATATCAACCTTTTTACATCATACTTAGTGATGTGTGTGGTGTGTGTGTGTAGTGTGTGTGTGTGTGGTGTGTTGTTGCTCAGGTGTGAGAGGTTCGCGGATGGCCTGAGTATGGAGCAGTGCTAGGGTGAGGGGGGCGAGGGTGGCGGGGACGGCTGGCGAGGCGGTGTTGTGGAAGGTCAAAGGCACGCTGATGAACAAGACATGAGTGGACGCCGCGACCTACTCTTATTTAGTGGGGTAGGATCATTAGGTACGGTGTGGGGTACGTTGCGTTCGCTGGCGTAAGACCACTGCAACTGTCGCCACCGTCATCTTCTCGCAACCCAACCACTACACCCACATTACCAAGATAGCACACCACTGCAACAATCAACCACTACACCACTTATTACAATCTAGCCACACACTTCAAACAATCCCAAACCACTTATAACCACTATTACCAACGGATAGCACACCACCTTCAAACACCCAACCACTACACCACTATTACCCAAGATAGCACACCACTCAACAACCCAACCAATACACCACTATTACAAGATAGCACACCAACCTTCACAATCCAACCACACACCACGTATTACAAGATAGCACACCACTTCAACAAACCAAACCACTACACCACTTATACTAGATATCACAACCACTCAACAACCCAACCCCCCCAATACACCAACTATTACCAGATAGCCACACCACTTCAAACAACAACCACTACACCACTATTACCCAAGATAGCACACCACTTCAACAACCCAACCATCTACACCACTATACCAAGAAGCCACACCACTTCAACAACCCAACCACTACACACTATTACCAAAGATAGCACACCACTTCAACAATCCAACCACTACACACGATTACCAAGATAGCACACAACGTCAAACAAACCCAACCACTACACCACTATTACCTAGATACCAAACACTTCAACAAACCCCAACCAATACACCACTATTACCAAGATAGCACACCACTTCCAACAACCCAACCAACTACACCACTATTACCAAGATAGCACACCACTTAAACAAACCCAAACCACTACACCACTATTACCAAGATAGCACACCACTCAACAACCCAACCACTACACCATTATTACCAAGATAGCGCACACCACTTCAACACCAACCACTACAACCACTATTACAAGATAGCACACACTTCACAATCCAACCCACTACACCACTATTACCAAGATAGCACACCAACTTCAACAACCAACCACTACACCACTATTACAAGAAGCACACCACTTTCAACAACCAACCACCTACACCACTATTACCAAGATAGACACCACTCAAAACAATCCAACCACTACACCACATTGCCAAGATAGCACACCACTCTCAAGATTCCACAGTTCGTTGTCGCAGTAAACAAAAAAACACTGAAGAAAAATTTCAGATCCCTGCTTAGTATATGATATATATATATATATATATATATATATATTCATATATATATATATATATATATATATATATATATATATATATATATATATATATAAGATATAATATATATATATATATATATATATATATATACTTATATAGATATATATATATATATATATATATATATACACAAACACCTACCGACATAAGATACATACATACTACATACACATATAATACACACACACACACACACACACACACACACATTACACATACATATACACATATATACACACACACACACACACACACAGCGCGCGTCAGCAGGTATGAGATGAAGAAATTCGTTCTAGTGGTTCAATAGTTAGGAAAATTCCTGCTTTCAACTCAAAAACTCTGCAGCTTCCTGGAACTATGATTTATTCTTTGTTCCATAAACACTGACTCGCCTTAAGCAACTCGCACGCCATAATGCTAACACACCCGATATGGAGGTGGGTTTTTTTATATTGTGGGGGGGGTTTCTAAACATTCGTGCGCTCCACGCACGAACACACACCACACACCAACACACACATATACTATGGTATTATATATATATCTATATATATATATATATATATAATATCTATATCTATAATAATACGTATACATATATGTACTGGCATAATGTATGCCACATTGCTCTGTATATGCGAGCACATAACTTGAGTTGGTATATTTCTAAATGTTAT
This sequence comes from Chionoecetes opilio, assembly GCA_016584305.1. Lineage (NCBI taxonomy): Eukaryota > Metazoa > Arthropoda > Malacostraca > Decapoda > Majidae > Chionoecetes > Chionoecetes opilio. Next base: position 62,510 of record JACEEZ010025272.1, on the reverse strand, counting down.
CTTCCTATACAATTCATCAGCGCCGGGGGCTCAAGGAGTGACACATGAAATGATTCCTTCACACGCAATAGTAATTAAGTTTTTGCAATGTGTATTAGCGGTACGTTCTTCGGCCCCGCCCGCCCCGCCTTTGCAGCCTTCACTTAGCCCCTACAGTATTCATACTCCCATACTCATCACACACGCAGCGAAAATGAAAACTTAAAATGGTGGGACACGCATTCACCGTGCAAACCTCCCCCGCCTGGCAGGCACGGCGCCGTGACAACACCCACCATATAACACACGCGTTAAAAATACTAGTAAAAACCGAAAGCACTGGAAACAAAACATTATATGGATGAGATGTGTCGTGACGTGGGTTGCATATACTAAAATGCCCTTACAACCCTGATAAAAACCATATACGGAAAGTGGATGAGAAGTGCACGCGTAGTTTACTGATTACTGCTAACATTCAATTTCATTTGGTCTGTATCCATCAAGTTGACACTTTAACGCGTGCATCAAGTTTTGCGTGAGAGCGGTACAGGCAAAGCAAATTATTATATGCAGTCCTTGGCCGTATTTACAGCATTAGGGAATATCAGGTTGCTTCGTGCAGGGCCAGCGAACTTCATTGAATACATTAACAAGAAAAAATAAGAATCCATAACAGCGGCGAGGACAACACCTGCCTGTAGGAGGGGGCGAGCGGTGTCATGGTGTGCAACAACTTGAAAAAAGAACGAATAAGAAATTTGTCAAAGTGCAGATTGGTAAACGTGCCTGGAGGCAGTTGTGTCATTTTGGAAGCTCAACGTCCTTAACTACGTCATCAATGTGCCTGCAGGAATGCCAAAAGTTAGACCCAAAACAGCTGTTGGGACGTCGCTAGGTCGGAAGACGGAAGTTAGCCCTCTTGAAATGTAGCCCCAGAGCCACTTCTGCAGGTGCAGTTAGCCACCGCAGAGTGGGTGTGGTCAGACGTGTACCACACAGCGGTGGCCCGCCACGGGGAGCCCAGGTGTGTGTGGCTGGCCCAGCCCTAATAGCATCGCTCGGTCTCCGGCCAGTTTTTTTTTTTTTTCGCTGGTACAGCGTCGGGCTGGCCTAGAGAACCGGCAAAGATACCGTGGCCGCCTTGGAGCGGGGCGCCCTGCCAATCAGCCTCCCAGGGCGCCTCAACACTGCAGCGAGTGCACTTTGTCAAGTCCGTGGAGCGCCTTTATCCTCGGCACCGCCGTAAGGAGTTGGGCTGGTTACACAGCGACTTCCCACAACACACCGCCGACCGGTTGCGCTGCGGAGATAACCGAAGATGTTCCGGCAGCCCCCGCCAGACCTCCTCGCTGCCGCTGCCCGCCGCTGGAAGGAGAACGTTCCGCGGTGAGGAAGGTTGCTGAGGCAGTTCTCGTCGCCAACATTCAACACTGACAGGAACCCAATACCTGTCATGAAGGCGTGCCGCATCACATCCACCTACTGGAAGGGCGCGCAGTCCCACGTCTGTCACACCCCTGCTTCTGCCCCAAGCATTGGAGGGCTGAGGTTAAGCAGCAGCTCGACCGATGAGTTAAAAGAGGCGTGATTCGCCCAGTCCCCGCGGGTGAGGCCACGGAGGGTGTCCCGCGCGCATGGTGATGGTGGGTGGTGGCAAAAAAGTCAGGCAAAGCCCGCGCAGGACTGTAGACGTCCAGAAGCTAAATGCGTGGTGCCGCCGTGAAACACACCACTACGCCGGCGCCCTCGACCATGGGTCCGACATCCCCCACACTCCTACAAGACGGTGATGGAGCTCACTAGGGATTCCACTCAAGTCGAGCTTGATGAAGAAAGCAGGCACCTGGACAACCATTCATTTACCCGTGGGGTTCGCTATCAGTACTGTTAGAACACCCATCGGGGCATTGTTCGGCAAACAGATGCATACACGAAGAGATTTCGATTGACGCCACCAAGGATTTCTCCGGAAGCACAAATGTATTGACGACACCCTGCTCTATGATACTGCATGAGGAGGCGTTCTGGCACACGTTTACTCCTTGAGCGTGGTGCGCCGGCAAGGGCATCAATCCCAAGCCAGAGAAGTAAGTTTTCAGTTTCTGCCGTTCGCGAGGCCGAGTTCGTCGGCTTCCAACTCGATTGGGTCACCTAACAGGCCTGCAGATGATAGTTAGATGCCATAAAAGAGCTTTTTCCATGCCCAGAAACCCTCCATCACTGACGTGAGATCTTGGTACGGATTCGTGAACCAGGCTGCCCCCTTCCTTGCACAGCCCCTATTATGGAGAAGTTCCGGACCTCCTCAAGAAAGCCCACTGGCAAGAAAGTGTACTGGGACGAGCAAGCTGCGGCAGAAGCTCCGAGAAGGCGAAAGGCCCACGATATGTCAGTTGGCAAGGACGGGCTGGCTTACTATGATGCAACAGGCCCACTGCTGGTATTACTGATGGAAGGGAAGCTGGGACTGGGCTTTGTCATCCTCCAGCAGCACTGCCGCGGTTCATCTTTGGGACAGTACCTTCTGCACTGCCAAGTACCGGCTGGCGCCTGGCACGGTGTGGCAGCCGTCACTTAAACCGCTGTGGGAGGCGGGATAAGCCCCTTGTGGAAGGCGAAGCCGCTCGCCGTGGCTTGGTGTCTCCGCAAGGCTCGCCTATTCTTGTATGGGCTGCACTAACCTGACCATGGTGACTGACCACCTGCCCCCTGGTAAAGTAGTCGTCCAGACCTTTGTTTTTGCCGAATTATGTTGAATGTACCATTCAAAACACCTAATCCACCAAAAATAATTGATTGTCAGGCCTATTTCCGTAAAAACACGACTTTTTGTAAAAAAGCGCGCGAAAAAAAAATCTTCCCTCAACAGGGCTACGACTGTTATTGATGACGTCAGAACAGGGACGCCCGCAGACACTCTGTCTGGCAACCTGCGGCAATGTTATGATGAGCGATTGTACTCGGGTCAGACAGTGAATCTGTCGCTGTGAAAGATTTAGAGTACGATGCTCAATCTGACACCGGAAAGAAATGACGTGGTCGCGTCATAATATGAGGAAAACGGAACCTAAGATTTGTCATGGGATCCTATTATGTGAGCCCGAGTACGAGGTGGATTAAGGTGTCTCTTTGATCCTTTCTTTATTCTGTCTCTTTATTTGGCAGGAGTATGAGATGTGCACTCGCGCGTATGTCCCCCGGTGAAATTATGAATTATTTAATCATAATTTCTACTGTTATGGACAATACAGTATATTATAAGTTTTAACTACACCAATCGATATTAATAAACGGCTGTTATTTACCAAATAAGCAGTACATGAGAAAAGCAGGGGCTGTCATAAGCAATAAGGAAAGGGCTACTTGGCATTATGTCGGCGAGAAGAAGGCTCAAGGTGGAGGGATGTGCGTGCGAGGCTACATCAGCTGTGTCCCTCCTTCTCCCGCCAGATTAGCGACAGGGTTAGTTTGAGAGTTAAAATCATGACTTATTTAGTATCCAATTGAGAGAAAATAAGCTGTAGACAGTGTTTGTTACGCTTACGGTTAATGTGGAGTATTATTCTGGATATGGGGTTTCTGGATATGGGGATTATTTACGGATCGTGGTCATCTCTGAAATTAGAACATAGTTAATTTGATTGTTACAAATTAGGGAGAATTACAGATCTTATAAAGAGACAAAGATTCATTAAATTTACTGATAAGCATTACATGAAGACCAGCATAGCTGAAATGACACCACTAATACTGTAAAATGCTACGTGGCAACGTCTACAGCTGAATGTCAGTAATCTCCGGCAGCTCGAATTACTTACTCTTACGTACTGTCTCTTGTCATTCATGACTTAACCTTAATGTTGCTTGGTGATGATCAAAGCAAGTGTTCAAGTGGCCACCATCAGCTTCAATACACAGTTGCGCTCGCTGTGCTTGAAGTATGGAATGAATACTTTTTCTTAAGAATTTCTGGCTGTTTTGATTGTGCTGTGAAGCTGCATTATTCTCTCCAGAAGTTCTTGCTTGTTGTCACTTTTCTTATTGTTATTACATGTGATTTCATTCTCCCCAGAGATAAAAAAATCCAGTGGGGTTTATGTTCTGGTGATCTGGCAGGCCATGGGTGTTGTCCTTTCCCGGCCCTATCCACCGTCCAGGAAATGTATGGTCAAGATGCTGCCTCACTGCTATACTGAAGTGTGGTGGTGCCCCGTCATCGCGAAATACTAGTCGGCGCCGTGTGCCCAGGGGAACATCTCGGAGTGAGGGGAGGTGAATCTATCTAAAAATTAGCATAAATATCCCCGTTAATGCGATCTTGAAAGATGTGTGGGCCAATCAAAGTGCTCATCCAATCATGCCACACCAGGGCATTAATAGAAAAAATCTTTGCTGGGAAATTACTTTCACCATCTTGTGAGGGATCTCCTTTGATCACCAATGTCATATGAGCATGTATGCATCCGGCACGGGTAATGGGCCTCATCGGTGAACAAATATATTTCCACAGCTGGAATTTGCTGTAAGCGATTCAAAACTCCAATCGCCTCACTGAATCTCCATCTGAAGATGTTGAACCTTGTGCAGATGATATGGATGAAGGGACCTTCTTTGCTCAGCACACCTTCCTTGTTTCATGTGAGAAAACTCCAAGTGGATGGGAAATCTTCTTGTGCTTATGTCGGCTGTTTTCCGCTGCATGAAGAATCTGCTCACCTTTCAATGTTCCCCCATCCTTTCAGGCTGTTGCACCCATTCCAGGGAAGATCCTTTGTCCGAAGGTAGTTGAAATACCCTGTAAAATGTTCCAAAAATTGGGACATTTTCGTTAGGGTATCTTCTTTGTATTCCTGTACGGCAGGCATTTGCACTTCCATTTGCAGAGAACCCGTAGATAAACACCATATCCGCATACTCCAAGCGTTACTGGAGGAGTCGGCATTGTCCGCAGAGTGCAACTCTCTCAAACTAAACACTGCCACTGCCCCTGTCGGGAGAAGGAGGGACACAGCTGATGTAGCCTCGCACGGTACCATCCCTACCCACCTGCATCTTCCTCGCCGACATAATGTCAAGTAGGCCCTTACATTATTGGCTTATGACAGCCATGCTGTTCTCATGTTTACTGCCTTAGTGGTAAATAACAGCCGCTTAGTAATATCGATTGTGTAGTTAAAACTTATAGGATACTGTAATTGGCCATAACTAGTAGAAATTATGATTAGATAATTCATAATTTCACCGGGGGCATTACGCGCGAGTGCCACATCTCATACCTCCTGCCCCGCTAAGCCGTGAGTTACATGACGGCGCGGTAATTCTTTCTCACTCCATGTCACGTAAAGGAAGCTTCAGAAAAGCATATGGGTATAGAGCATTTTGTTCTTAGAATAATCGGTCTACTCCTGTATCAACATTTGCATAAACTCGTGTTAACACACTGGATGTATCTCTTGTTCTACGTCTCTCTCTGATCAGCGCGGGAAGATGAGCCTCCTGATGCTACGTCACCGAGCTGAGCACTGGGCGTCGCACAAACCTTGAGAGCGTTTGAAAACCGGGAATTTGCAGATTTGATTGCGGATTATTTAAAAACGGCTGAACTGGATACAAAAAGTGACGACGTATTGTTGATATACTCGTTTAACTTAATGGTATGCTTTGATTGCATTAAATCAGGAAATGATGTAAATGGTCTGGACGATACTTTAAGCTTCTGGTGATCGAGCACTCATGGATATAGTGAGCCGAGGCTATTCCGCCGATGAGAAGACGCTGCATCCGCTCACTAACCGATACCTGCCGGTAGAAAGAAAATTGGCAGCCGACTCTCTCGAGATACCCTGCACTCAACGCGCCACCCGATGGACAGGATGAAGAGCAGGGGGAGGAACTGGCGAGGAGGCAATGGCTGCCAGCACCGTGGCAGCCCTGAACTTAACGAGTGTTCACCATGGATGAGAGAGTGGTCCTTCAGGCATCACAGCAGGACCGGCATAACCAGTTGTTGGTGGCTAAAGTGCTGGCAAGCGACTGGCATCCCCACAGAGCGCAGGAGATTGAATGCCTGCGGCCATTCTACGGTGTCAGGGATAGATTGTCGGTTGTCACGTGGCTTGGTCACCCGTGCACACTGGCAGGCAGGCGCGTGACACCCACATTATACCACGCGTTAAAAATACTATAAAACCGAAGCACTGGAAACAAATGACGATTTGATACTGGATATGAAGTGGAGAGAAGTGCACGAGTAGTTTACTTATTACTGTAATTCATTTCATTGTATCTATCCATCTAAGTTGAACTTAATGCGTGCATCACCGTTTTGCGTGAGAGGGTACAGGCAAGCAACTTAACTATATGCATGTCCTTGGCGTGTTTACAGCATTATGAATATCAGGCTGCTTCGTGCAGGGCCAGCGAACTTCATTGAAACATTAACAAAGAAATAAGAATCCATACAGCGGCGAGGACAACACCTGCCTGTAGGAGGGTGGCGAGGCGGTGTCATGGTGTGCAACAACTTGAAAAAAGAACGAATAATGAAATTTGTCAAAGTGCAGAGGTAAAGTGCCTGGAGGCAGTTGTGTGATTTTGACAGCTCAACGTCCTTAACTACGTCATCAATGTGCCTGCAGAATGCCAAAAGTTGCCCAAAACAGCTGTTGGAAGTCGCTAGGTCGTGAAGACCGGAAGTTAGCCTCTCTGAATGTAGCCCCAGAGCCACTTCTGCAGGTGCAGTTAGCACCGCAGGTGGGTGGTCAGACGTGTACCACCACAGCGGTGGCCGACACGGGAGCCCAGGTGTGTGTGGCTGGCCCAGCCCTAATAGCATCGCTCGGTCTCCGGCCTGCGCTGTTACAGCGTCGGGCTGGCCTCAGAGACCTGGCCAAGATACCGCTGGCCTGCCTTGGAGCGGCGCCCTGCCACATCAGCCTCCCAGGGCGCTCAACACTGCAGGAGGTGCACTTTGTCAAGTCCGTGGAGCGCCTTTATCTCTCGTGCACCGCCTGTAAGGAGTTGGGGCTGGTACACAGCGACTTCCCACACACACCGCCGACCGTTGCTGCTGCGGAGATAACCGAAGATGTTCCCGGCAGCCCCCCGGCCAGACCTCCCTCGCTGCCGCTGCCGCCGCTGGAGGAGAACGTTCCGCGGCTAGAGGAATGGTTGCTGAGGCAGTTCTCGTCGACAACATTCAACACTGACAGGAACCCACTACCTGTCATGGAAGGCGCGCCGCATCACATCCACCTACTGGAGGGCGCGCAGTCCCACGTCTGCCACACCCCTGCTTCGGTCCCCAAGCATTGGAGGGCTGAGGTTAAGCAGCAGCTCGACGATGATGTTAAAAGAGGCGTGATTCGCCCAGTCCCCGCGGGTGAGGCCACGGAGTGGTGTGCGCGCATGGTGGTGGTGGCGAAAAAGTCAGGCAAGCCGCGCAGGACTGTAGACTTCCAGAAGCTAAATGCGTGGTGCCGCCGTGAAACACACCACACGCCGGCGCCCTTCGACATGGTGTCCGACATCCCCCCACACTCCTACAAGACGGTGATGGACGCTCACTGGGGATTCCACCAAGTCGAGCTTGATGAAGAAAGCAGGCACCTGACAACCTTCATTACCCCGTGGGGTCGCTATCAGTACTGTAGAACACCCATGGGGCATTGCTCGGCAACAGATGCATACACGAAGAGATTCGATGACGCCACCAAGGATTTCTCCCGGAAGCACAAATGTATTGACGACACCCTGCTCTATGATACCTGCATCGAGGAGGCGTTCTGGCACACGTTTGACTTCCTTGAGCTGTGCGCCAGGAAGGGCATCACTCTCAAGCCAGAGAAGTTTCAGTTCTGCCGTCGCGAGGCCGAGTTCGTCGGCTTCCACCTCGATTGGGTCACCTACAGGCCTGCAGATGATCGTCTAGCTGCCATAAAGAGCTTCTCCATGCCAGAACACCCCTCCATCACTGACGTGAGATCTTGGTACGGATTCGTGAACCAGCTGGGGGGCCCTTCCTTGCAACAGCCCCTATTATGGAGACGTTCCGCGACCTCCTCAAGAAGCCCACGGGAAAGGGAAAGTGTACTGGGACGAGCAGTTTGGGGCAGAAGCTCGAGCAGGCGAAGGCCACGATATGTCAGTTGGCCAAGGACGGGCTGGCTTACTATGATCGCACCAGGCCCACTGCTGTTATTACTGACTGGAGCAAGCTGGGACTGGGTTTGTCATCCTCCAGCAGCACTGCCGCTGTTTCATCTGTGGACGTACCTTTCTGCTGCAAGACCGGCTGGCGCCTGCACGGTGTGGCAGCCGTCACTTAACCGCTGCTGAGGGGGGATACGCCCCTGTGGAAGGCAAACGCCTCGCCGGGGCTTGGTGTCTCCGCAAGGCTCGCCTATTCTTGTTGGGCTGCCCTAACCTGACCCTGGTGACTGACCACCGCCCCCTGGTTAAAGTAGTCGTCCAGACCCATTTTTTTTTTGCCGAATTATGTTAAATGTACATTCAAAACACCTAATCCACCAAAAATAATTGATTTCCAGGCCTTTATTTCCGTAAAAACACGACTTTTAAAAGCGCGCGAAAAAAAAAAATCTTCCCTCCAACAGGGCTACGACTGTTATTGATGGACGTCAGAACAGGGACGCCCGCAGACACTCTGTCTGGAAACCTTTTCGGCAAATGTTATGATGAACGATTGTACTTCGTTGGTCAGACAGTGAATCTGTCGCTGTGACAGATTTAGAGTACGATCTCAATCTGACACCGAAAGAAATGACGCTGGTCGCGAAATACATGAGGAAACGAACCTCAGATTGTCATGGGATCCTATATGTTTGAGCCCGAGTACGAGGTGGATTAACAGTTTTCCTCTTTATCTTTTTTTATCTGTCTCTTTATCTTGGCAGGAGGTATGAGATGTGCACTCGCGCGTATGTCCCCCGGTGAATTATGAATTATTTAATCATAATTTCTACTAGTTATGGACAATTACAGTATCTTAAAAGTTTTAACTCCCAATCGATATTAAAAAAGGGCTGTTATTTCCCAAAATAAGCAGTACATGAAACAGCAGGGCGGGTCTAAGCAATAATGTAAAGGGCTACTTGGCATTATGTCGCGAGGAAAGAGGCAAGGTGGGTGGGGATGGGTGCCGTGCGAGGCTACATCAGCTGTTCCCCCCTTTTCCCCGCCCCAGATTAGCGACAGTGTTTAGTTTGAGAGTTAAAATCATGACTTATTTAGTATCAATTTGAGAAAAATAAGCTGTAGACAGTGTTGTACGCTTACGGTAATGGGGGAGTATTATTCTGGATATGGGGTTCTGGATATGGGGATTATTTACGGATCGGGGGTTCATCTCTGAAATTATGAACATTATTTTTAATTATGATTTTTTACAAATTAGGGGGGCATTACAGTATCTTAACGAGACAAGATTCATTAAATTTTACTGATAAGCATTACATGAAGACAGCATAGCTGAAATTTGACACACTAATACTGTAAATGCTACGTGGCAACGTCTACAGCTGAATGTCCATAATCTCCCGGCAGCTCGATTACTTACTCTTACGTACTGTCTCTTGTCATCATGATTTACCTTAATGTTGTGATGATCACAGCAAGTGTTCAAAGTGGCCACCATCAGCTTTCCCAAAACACAGTTGCGCTCGCTGAAGTATGGAATGAATACTTTTCTTAGAATTTTTGGCTTGTTCTTGATGTGCTGTGAAGCTGCCATTATTCTCTCCAGAAGTTCTTGCTTGTTGTCACTTTTCTTATTGTATACATGTGATTTCATGTCTCCCCAGAGATAAAATCCAGTGGTGTTAGGTCTGGTGATCTGGCAGGCCATGGGTGTGGTCTCCCGGCCTATCCACCGTCCAGGAAATGTTTTGGTCAAGATTTCTGCCTCACTTGCTTACTGAAGTGTGGTGGTGCCCCGTTTATGCTGAAATACTAGTCGGCGCCGTGTGCCCAGGGGAACATCTAGGAGTGAGGGGAGGTGATCTATCAAAAATTTAGCATAAATATCCCCGTTAATGCGATCTTGAAAAATGTGTGGGCCAATCAAGTGCTCACCAATCATGCCACACAGACATTAATAGAAAATCTTTGCTGGAAATTCTTTCTACCATCTTGTAGGATTCTCCTTTGATCACCAATGTTCATTATGACATTATGCATTCCGGCACGGGTAATGTGGCCTCATCGGTGAACAAAATATATTTTTCCCCAGCTGGGAATTTGCTTGTAGCGATTTACAAAACTCCAATCGCCTCACTGAATCTCCATCCTGAAGATTTTGAACCTTGTGCAGATGATATGGATGAAGACCTTCTTTTTTCAGCACCCTCCATCTTTCATGTGAGAAACTCCAATCGGAGGAATTCTTCTTGTGCTTATGTCTGGGCTGTTTTCCGCTGCATGAAGAAACTGCCTCACCTTTCCATGTTCCCCTATCCTTTCAGCTGTTGCACCCATTCCAAAGGGGAAAAATCCCTTTTTCACGAAGGTGTTGAAAAAACCCTGTAAAATGTTCGAACATTGGGACATTTTCGTTAGGGGATCTTCTTTTGTATTCCTGTACGGCAGCATTTTGCACTTCCATTGCAGAACCCGTAGATAAACACCATATCCGCATACTCCACGTTACTGTAGAGTACGGCATTTTCCGCAGAGTTCACTCTCTCAAAATAACACTGCCACTGCCCTGGGCGGGAGAAGGAGGGACACAGCTGATGTAGCCTCGCACGGCACCCATCCCTACCCACCTTGCCTCTTCCTCGCCGACATAATGTCAAATAGCCCTTTTCATTATTGCTTATGAAGCCCTGCTGTTCTCATGTACTGCTTATTTGGTAAATAACAGCCGCTTATTAATATCGATTGTGTTTAAAACTTATAGGTACTGTAATTGTCCATAACTAGTAGAAATTATGATTAGATAATTCTAAATTTTACCGGGGGCATACGCGCGAGTGCAACATCTCATACCTCCTGCCTCCCCCTAGCCGTGAGTTACATAACGGCCGCGGGTAATTCTTTCTCTCACTCCATGTCACGTAAAGGAAGCTTCAGAAAAACATATGGGTATAGAGCTTTTGTTCTTAGAATAATTCGGTCTATCTCCTGTATCAACATTTGCATAACTCGTGTTACAAACCCCGTATTTATCTCTGTGTTTACGTCTCTCTCTGATCAGCGCGGGAAGATGAGCCTCCCTGATGCTACGTCACCGAGCCTGAGCCTGAGCGTCTGCAAACCTTGAGAGCGTTTGAAAACTCGGGAATTTGCAGATTTTGATTGCGGATTATTTAAAAACGGCTGACTGGATACAAAAAGTGACGACGTATTGTTGATATACTCGTTAATGGCTATGCTTTGATTGCATTAAATCAGGAATGATGAAATGGTCTGGACGATTACTTTAAGCTTCTGGGTGATCGAGCACTCATGGATATAGTGAACCCGCGGCTCTTCCGCCTGAAGGAGAAGACGCTGCAGTACCGCTTCACTATCCGCTACCTGCCCGGTAGAAAGAATTGTGCAGCCGACTTCCTCTCGAGATACCCTGCACTCAAAGCGCCACCCGATGGACAGGATGAAGAGCAGGGGGAGGAACTGGCAGGGGCAATGGCTGCAGCCACCGTGGCAGCCCTGAACTTTAACGAGTGTCTCACCCTGGATGAGAGAGTGGTCCTTCAGGCATCACAGCAGGACCCGGCATACCAGTTGTTGGTGGCTAAAGTGCTGGCAAGCGACTGGCATCCCCACAGAGCGCAGGAGATTGAATGCCTGCGGCCATTCTACGGTGTCAGGGATAGATTGTCGGTGTCACGTGGCTTGGTGACCTACGTATATGACCAAGGGCACGTGCGTTTGGTTATCCCTGAGGAGCTGCGCCATCAAGTGGCAGCAAACCTGCATGCTAGCCACCAGGGCCTGGATTCCATGCTCAGAAGGGCCAGGCAGACGGTGTACTGGCCAGGCCTGGAAGGGGATTTGCAGCACCACCGGTCCTCCTGCGACACCTGTAACGCCTACGCACCATCACAGCCACCTGAGCCGTTGATCCTCACGCCAGCCCCTGAGTATCCCTTCCAGCAGACAGTGGTGGACGTCTTCCAGCTGGACGGGTGCTCATACTTGGCGTATGCTGACAGGCTAACTGGCTGGCTTGAGGTAGCGCAGCTGCCCAGTGGTGCAACCTCGAACAAGATTGTGAGGCAGCTGAGGCTCTACTTTGCGAGATGGGGCGCGCCTGAGCAAATATCGACGGATGGCGGGACTAATCTAGTGAGTGAAGAAATGACTGCCTTCTTCGAGAGATGGGGTGTAACTGTGCGCCTCTCCTCTGCTCACTACCCGCAGAGTAGCGGGCGGGCAGAAGCTGCAGTGAAATCTGCGAAGAGAGTGCTGCGGGGTAACATAGGAGCGAGCGGAAGCCTCTACAGTGACAAAGTATCTCTCGCTCTGCTGCAGTACCTAAATACTCCCCTCCGTGACATTGATAAGTCCCCGGCGCAGCTGGCAACGGGCCGTCAGCTACGTGATGGTGTTCCTGCCATCTCGCAAAACATCAGGGTGGACGAACATTGGGGGCGCACACTGCGTGAACGAGAGCGGCAGGTAGCCAGACACAACAGTGTGGTGAAGGATCACGCAAGTGGGCATTTTCGCTCCACCATCACCCCTGGTAGCGGTGTGCTGGTGCAGAATCAAGCTAATAAGACCTGGGACAGGTCAGGTATTGTTGTAGAGGCGAGAGACAACAGGCAATGCCTAATAAAGCTTGATGGAAGTGGCAGGCTGTCGCTACGTACGCGCAAGCACCTCAAGCCGCTGCTACGCCCACATTCCAGCCCAACAGTACCTCCAAGGTCGCGGGTGCTGCCACTATCACCGCAGGATCACATGCCGCTGCAAACTCCATCCGGCATCTCGCTGATACACACTCCCTCGCGCCCAGCCGCCCTCGCGCTGTGTGGCTAGGCCTGGATGGTTAAATGACTATGTTGAGTAAAGGTGGTTTAGTGTTAAGTATGAGGACATGTTGTGTGTTATGTTAAGTTACTAGCACTGCGGGCAAAGCTGTGTTTTACTATGTTGATGTACAAGAATGAGAGGACGTGTACTAGCCCGTCAGTACCTATCTAGCATAGGCACCTGCGTTATATTTTACTTTGCAACGGGCCATCATGTTTTCTTTGTGGTTTTGTTACACTGATTATTCATTGCCATTGTCATGCCCCTGTATAATCTCCGGGGAGGGGAAGTTGTAGGATATACTGTATGGTGAGCGCTGGCATCCCTGCATAGGGGAGCAGCGGGAGTTAGACTGGGATCGCTAAGCACGTAGACGTGCTGCTCTGTACGCTCCAATAAAGATAGACACGGCTTCCTGTGTGTGTCTCTCATCTAGACACCCCTTGATCAACTAAGTTTAAGATATTTTCACTTAGTTTAAGTTTTTTCTCACAAATTTTAAGTTTTTTTTCACTAAGTTTAAGTTTTTATTCACTAATTTCAAGTTTTTTCACTAAGTTTAAGTTCACTTATTTTCTATTTCACTTTCTCTAACTTGTATTAACCCCTTGAGGCCCAGAACGTAATTTCCATTGTAATTTGGGTACCATTAGACGAGTTTTTAGTGACTATAAGCAATATTTTATAGCTATGACCTGTTTAGTATACTTGGCCACTAACTAGGCGGTAGCGGAGTGGTTAGCGTCTCCGACTGGCGTTCTCGGTGACCCGAGTTCGATCCCCTACGAAACCCAAAACCTTTCTGTACGTCGAGTGGCCTAAAAACACCCACATGCCCTGCCCATAAAACTCTAACCTTCGATTGCGAGTGCATAGAAGGACACAGGGGGCGGCATGAGCCGCTAATCACAGGCGTCACTATAACAATGCTGCCTGCGCCACCACGGGCGAGGGCCAACCATCACAGCCCTCAAGTGAACCTCCAGAGCCTACCATCCGAGCACCACTGGGTCACCACTGCCTACAGGCGCTATAGGCACAGATGTAAAAAAAAAAAAAAAAAAAAAAAAACTGATTAGGTATATTAAGTATTTTCGTAATTCTATGGCTTGACAACGTACAATTTTTTTTAGCCAAGGAAAGATCTGGGGTGAAGGGGTTTAACTTTCTCCCTATTTCAAGGTCTTCTCTGGGTAAGGTACTATGGATCAATATTTAAATTTATCTAAGTTTCTCACTTTCTCTAACTTTCTTTAAATTTTCTCCTATTTTTCAGGTCTTTTCTGGGTAGGTGGTCTCCTTGCTGGCTGGGGAAAGACGGAGGTTGTGTTAGCTATAGGAAGGTATGGAGGGGATGAGGCTATATAAGAACATAAGAAGAACATAAGAACATAAGGAACTAGGGGGGGGGGGGGGGGGGGGGGGGGGGGGGGGGGGGGCACTCAGTAGAGCGCATACCTCCGCCCGAATATTTCATCAATTGGTTGCTATGGCAACAGTTGTGATTATATATATAATATATATATATATATATATATATATATATATATTATATATATATATATATATATATATATATATATATATATATAATATATATATATATATATATATATGCACTCAGTAGAGCGCATACCTCCGGCCGAATATTTCATCAATTGGTTGCATGGCAACAGTTGTCAATAGATTTCATCCAAAATTTAAATCAGTTCTTCCTTATACCAAATAGACTTGGTATACTGAGTTTGGTCCAAATCTATTTGTAACTTTTTGAGAAATCCTGTACACTAACAGAAATACAGACAGACAGACAGATCAGGGTGAAAACATAACCCCTCCAACTTCGTTGGCGGAGGTAATAATATAACTAGTCTAGGTGAGGTCTGCTAGGGGCAAAAAAAGCTTAAGAATAACCTCAGCACTTTACTTTAACACTCCTGGTAATAAATCCATAAAGACCCTATTAAAACTCTATATAATAAGCAAAGTGTGTCTGTCTTTTCTGTTTGTGGTTGTGTTGTGTGTGTGTGTGTGTGGGGGTTGTGGAAAGGGTTTCCCCCCCCCGGGGCGAAAAACACCTCTTTGGGCACTTTTTTGGGAAAATCGGGTTTTGACCGGGGAAAGGGTCAAAAGCCCATTTTATGAGATGACCGATCATTTTTTTTTTTTTTTTTTTTTTTTTTTTAGCACTTTTTACGAGATTGGAAAAAAAAAGGGGGGTTGCGAGAAAGAGAAAACTAAAACTCGAAAAATGCCAGTGGCCCTGGCAGTTTTAACTAAAAGGTTGGTCTACTGGGGTTTTGGCTCCGCGCTAAATTTTTCAAAAATTAATTTCGCGATAAACATTGATGCACCGCATTGAAAAAACCAAAAAAAATTATTTTTTCTTTTTGTTTCTAATTATAGGATGACTTTCAACGATGGAACGTTCATAATAGAATTTAATGCAAATCCCGCCTGAGTAGCAAAGTTTAAATATATTTTTTACATGTATATTGTGGCAGAAAAATTTGGGTGATGTTCACACTGTTTTCTAAGACAGTATTTGGGCTTTGGCAAACGCTTGTCAAAATAAAATAAGCAATCCCTTGGAAAACTAAAATAAAGAATGCGAAATCGGCTTGTTGCGCGCCCAAATGTAGTTATAATTGTGGAGGCGACACGCCGCGGCGGGGGGGTTTGGGGGGGGAGTTTGTGGGGGGGAGTTTGAATCAAAAATTGCCACTTCACGCTCGCCCTTTTGGGGATTTCCCCAGGCTTTCTATTGATTGATAACAAAAATAACGGGAAAAATATGACGCCTAGGTATAGATACTTCTAAACATACGTTTTGACTATAAATATCATAGAGTAACATTTCCCTCCCCCCTCAACTAAAACCTATTTGGTTTTTTGGTTTAAAAATGCATGTTTTCAGACTCAGGTTTCTATACAAAATACTTAGAAAAAATCGTTCTTAAAATTATACTTTTGGTTTTAAGTGAGTGGAATAACCCATATTTTTCTTTTAAGTTGACCAACTTTTCAAAAATTGTAGTTAAAACTGCCCGCACCCCGGCATTTCGGAGTTGCAGTTCTCTCTAAATTAGGAAGCCTTGATTAGGGGGATGGTATGGGTGGTGAAAGGGTGGGGGGTGGGAAGGGTGTGGGGGGATGGGTGAGTGAAGGGGGAGGGGTGATGGGTTGGGGGTGAGGGGGGAGGGGTGGGGGGGGTGATGGTAATGGGGGATGAATGGGGGTGTGGGGATGGGTAATGGGTAGTGAGGGGGGGGGTGATGGGTAATGGGGGAGTGAATGGGTGTGTGGTGATGGTAAAGGGTGGGGTGAATGGGTGGGGGGGGGATGGGGGAATGGGGGAGTAATGGGTGTGTGGGGTGGGTAAGGTGAGTGAAAGGTGGGGGGGGTGAATGGGGGGGGGGGTGAGGGTAAAGGGTGAGTGAATGGGTGTGGGAGGGTAATGGGGGAGTGAATGGGGGGGTGAGTGAAAAGGGTGGGGGTGATGGGTAATGGGTGGTGAAAGGGGTGTGGGGATGGGTAAGGGTGATAATGGGTGGGGGGGGATGGGGAATGGTGGTGAGGGTGTGTGGTGATGGGTAAGGGTGATGAATGGGGGGGGGGGTGATGGGTTTAAAGGGTGAGTGAATGGGGGGGTATGGGTATGGGTTGGTGAAAGGGTTGTGGTGATGGGGGAATGGGTGAGGAATGGGTGGGGGGGGAGGTAATGGGTGAGTGAAGGGTGGGGGCGAGGGGAATGGGGGAGTGAAGGGTGGGGGGTGATGGGGAATGGGGGGGGGGGTGTGGGGAAAGGGTGGTGAATGGGTGTGTGGGGATGGGAATGGGTGAGTGAAAAGGGTGGGGGGTATGGGTAAGGGTGGTGAATGGGTGGGGGGGATGGGGTTGGGTGATTAAAGGGTGGGGGGGGATGGGTAAAGGTAGTGAATGGGTGGGGGGTGTGGGGAAGGGGTGAGTAATGGGTGGGGGTGATGGGAAAAGGGGGGTGAATGGGTGGGGGGAATACATACATTTCTACATCCAGTTTTTGGGGAATTAGAAGGGGCTATCTGGAGATTCATGTTTGGTGGGCCCAAAGGGCCCCCCAAACACAGGTGGTGGGGCCCAAGGGCCCCCAATACCCCCCCCCCAGGAGCAGCCAAAAAGTTCGCCCGGGGGGGCTTTGCGGGTAGTAAGAAATAAAAAAGCTACAAGAGGCCGCGAGACCTCAGTGGTATTTTCCCATTACTTAACACTACCTACTCCACCTTTTATCCCCACCATACACTGTCCACCCCCTTTAAAGCTCTCAATGACTCCGCCTAAATACCTGTCACGGTCCATTCCCAAACATTTTCCCCCCTATTTGTGACCGTTTTTCCCTTTTCTTTTTTTAATTTACGCTTTTTCCGCTTGAATCCGTTAATTCTTTTTCTACCCTGGTTAAAGTCGTGAAACATTTCCACATGCCTTTATTATATCCCTTTATCCACTTAAAAAACTTCTATCAGATCGCCCCTTACTATGCTTTTCTATTTGCGGCTCTATATTAGTATTAGTAGACCCAGCAGTCTGGGGTTCACGCTGGGAGTCAACAACGGACCGTTTAGCCTTGGGGGGGGGTCCCGGGGGAAAGCCGGGGCGTGAGTTTCGACAGGGGATCTTGCAGTCTATGTTGATCTCAAGAAGGCGTTTGGGCTCAGTGCACGTGAGTCACTTGGGATCTTCTGCCCTTCGAGGGGTTCCTGCAAGGACTATTGGGTTTTTAAATGGTCTGTATTCTGAACTTTTTGGAAAGGGGGGGCTGTTATTTTTTTTGGGGGCAGGGGGTTTTTATTTTTCCCGTTTGTAGGGTGGGCGAGGCGACGCGCCCCCCGGCGTATGCCCACAATGATTGATGATGATATGGAGATAATGCTGTTTACTCCTATCTCTAATTTAGCGAATTGCCTTTTCCTTTTCATTGGTTTCTATAGATATTGTTTCTATTAATGTACCGTTTATTTTTAACATGATTTTTAGGCAGTTTATGTAGTTTAGTCTTTTTTCTTCTGCTTCGTATAATGTTTTGGTGGTCCATGGGGTGGAGAGAGAAAGGGAAAAAAAACAATAATTAATAGCTATATTTATGGTCATGGGATACATTTCTTGTCATGTTTTGATTGTTCTAAGTCAGGTTTTTTTTGGGTTCTCTGTGTGGGGGGGGGGGGGGGGTGATGGGGGGGGGGCGTGTGGGGGGAGGGGGAGGTGGGCAGGTAAAAGAGCGATAATTAGGGTCAACTCTCTTCGCAACTGGGGAAACAATTAAACTGTGTCGAGTAAAAATTAGTAATGTTTATTAAGTACCAATACGGTGTGTTAACGCTTTGATCGCTGACTGGTTTACTCAACCATGGTCTTGTCCACCGCGAGTGGCTCAGCGAACACCAGTTTTCACCCTCAAAGTGCGAGCTTGGAGCTCATATGCCGATTTTTGTGCAATGCGGGACCTCACACACCACACCCCCCATCCCCTTGCTCAAGGGGGACAGTAACCGCCCGCGTTTGTCAGTCAAAAATCGCCCGGGAGCGCGAGGATTCGAACCGCCTACCCACAGAGTGGAAGACTAGCACGGTTTATCAAACCTGACCATCGCGCGGTTTTTAATTTATGTGTGCTGTGTGATGTGTTGTGTGGTGTGTGTGGTGTGTGTGTGTGGTGTTGTGTGGTGTTGGTGTGTGGGTTGTGTGTGTTGTGTGGTGTGTGTGTGTGTGGGTTGGGGTGGTGTGTAGGTGATTGCGTGTGTGTGTGGTGTGTGGTGTGTGTGCGGGTGTCACGTATGAATATACACAACACAATCATAGTAAATTGAAATATTATTTTACGTAACTATTTAGTTTTTGAGTTAGTTATTCAAGAAAAAACTGTGATTAAAAATTAAAAACTAATACCTAATTTAATTATCCTATTGAGAAGATATATATAATAATATGGGTATATATAAGATACCTCTTATATTCTGCGAAGAGATACTTTAGTACTTAATATATTATGTGAAAATACCTGGATCTCTAATGGTGTATATTGAAAAAAAACTCCTCAAAGCAGCCAACCCTTCCCTTGCACCGCCCAGAGCGTGGCGCAGGTAACCACCGGTGGGTGGGACCTTAAATGTCTTAGGGGTAGCAATCGGGGAAGATGAAGATATTAGTTTTTTTTTTTTTTACTATTTTATTTTAACTCCGAAAATACTATTAGTCCTAGAAGCAGTGTTTCTTAACTGGGGTGCTAGCACCCCAGGGGGTGCTGAAATCAATTTTAGGGTGGTGCCCGTGGGACAAAAGGCTGCATATATGGCGGTAAAATGTTAGAATCCTCGCAATGGATACATAAAGTTATCGATTGGATACTTTTTGACAAGAGTTCTATTTTTATTTGCATAAACTTAACCTATTATCACGGCTTTCAGTGAGAGTGTACTTTCCCTTCTTGTGCTGTTATTGAGTGAGACCAGTCAGACCATTCCATTCGGGAGGGTTAGGTTTTTAGAAATGTCTTGGAAATCAAAGTCAGTCAAGAAGATGAGAGAAGTGCCTCTGTTTCTAACGATGCCCATCGCAGGGAGAATTGCAGATATGAGTTGCGACATCTTGGACCAAAGATTGTTCAGCATAATTAAGGACAGTCCCATCCGCATCATCTCCAGTTAGATGAATCAACCCCTAAATGATGTGTGAGCCCAACATGAGTCAATGATGTTGTATACCCCGGTACATCAAGGATGGTGATGAAATTTAAGATGAATTTTATCTGCGAAGGCATTGCAAACGACCACGACTAAGGCAGCAGGTGGTATTCCGACGCGCTTTGGACGAGTTCTTTGAGGAACATCAAATCAAGTGTGGAGAAGGTAGGTCGGTCCTGCACAGCAATGAATGCCCCAGCCATGCTAGGGAATAGGATAGGTCTGGCTTGTACTGCTTTGTATAGGAGAGGGTACATAATCATCATGAAGCACTGGTTCTCCATCACCAGCTTTGCTGAAAAAGTTGTTGCCGCCTCACCTTAAAGAAGCTCTGTTTGGTCTGTGTTCAGTTGTGAATTTCATTCGGGGTCGTCCTAATTATAAACCACAGAGGTTGTTCAAGTATTTTTGTGAAGGAGGGATGGGAAGCAAGTGAACAGTAATTCCTTCTCTATCCCACGCCGTAGTTCGGTGGTTGGCTCTCACGTGGGAAAGATCCTGACCCTGTAATGCAGAGATCAATGGAGAACTGCAAGTATTTCTCCGAAAGTATCAGAATAAGTTGGCTGGAAAATTTTTGAGGACGAAAGTGATCTCTCTTTTTTTCTCTCATATTCTGTCAGACATTTTCAGCAATTGAATGAATCAATTGTCCATGCAAGACATGTTTGCTAACAATTGTTTTGTGCAGAATGTACATACAGAGTTGTGGTACAATTTCTTACCGAAGAAGAAAGAAGAGAAGAAGAAGCTCTCACTCTGGATCGTCGGAATCCAGGGGATGAATGGGGAAGCTTTCCTATCCTGGACGAGAAATATGGGGAATTAAGACAGGTCAAGGTTCCATGCTGGTAGAAAATATTGTTTCTCACCTCTCCCACCTTGAGTGGACCAGCCATGACAAAGAGAAACTTTCCCAAATAATATAATTTCCAGAAGGAATTTTCAGCCAGCCCTTCCGGCTTTCCGCAGACATGAGTGATGCTGACAACCTCGAAGGAAGATTTTTTTTTACCTTGATATGCAGGTGAACCAGGTTTTGTCCAGACAAAAATTCCCACGATTACCATTGTCTGGCTTTCTGGGATGTGATTCAGTTGGTAGTATAAAGCGTTATAACCCTGGACCGGCGAGGGCCCCAGGCGCCTAGAGTTGCTCATCCATTTTCCAACTACCTAATTCTGTGTTTTGATGAGTTTGAAAAGGGGCATTCTCCACCATCGTTCCCGATAAAAAACAATTGCCCGGAACCACCTTGAAGGTGGGTTCTTTCTGTTTTTCCTTCCCTTGCTCCACACATGGGGTGGGCTCTGACAACAGAAGCCTCGATATTTCATGAAACTAGTCGCACCACATAATTTATAATCAATGTCAATTCAATCATTGGGGGCATTAAGCCGAGGGGCTCGTCGGCCTCGCCCCACCCTCTTTATGACGCCCCACCGCCATCCCGGGGGTCCACCTGCGCTCGAATCCCATGCAAGGGCTCTCCCTTCCCCATACCAAGCAAACTCTCGACTGGGGAAAACATCAAACTTGCCCCAGCAGCAGCCACGACGAGCCCGTGTGGGCGCCTCTTGGCGCTCCCTCAATGCCGGATTGTCTCTTACAGATCACCCGTAAGAGGGGGGGGTTAACCGATATTAAGAGGATCGTCGGTTTCAGGGGTAGCGTGGCTGCCACATGCCATATAGCCAAGTGGGCTCCGCTTTGAACGGACTATGCAGGGAATAGCCTCGATTCAGTCTCATGGTACAACGATGATTTGGGACACCCGTAATATCCCAGCAATACCCCCTATGATTCTTCGAAAAACACTTTACCAAAGGCATCGATCGGCCTCTTCAAGTCGAATATTTAGTGTTCATGTCTCCAACCATAGAGTAAAACAGGGATCACAAGCGACTTGAAGATTCCGGATCTTTGTCCTCCTGCACAGGTACCAACAACTCCAAATACTCCTGCTGAGCGAAGAGTTCCATAAAACACCATGGGTCTATGCCAACCACCCGTAAACTTCTTGACGTGACCCGCCAACGTCATTATGGAACTGCCACTACCAAGGTAATGTTAAAAAACTTTCCAAGATTCAATCGTCCTCGCCCCGACACACACATGAAGAGGACTTGTATGTTTCTCTAGTTCGTAAGCTTCCCAAAACACCTGGATTTTGGTCTTGAGCCAGGAGACCTCAAAAAGTCCCAAAGCCCTCTTTGCCTCGTGCCAGTCCCTCGAGGAGCCATCCCACCACCGGATCTCAGCGACTCAACCAAAGATTACTGCAGCATCGGCAAAAACAAGATCAGTGATCTTGGTTGCTGACGACCGAAGGGAGGATATTTTTGCTCCACAATCGCTTTGATCTACATCTTATTCCAATATTTTGTGGTACCCAGTCTCCCTACAAGTGTTGGAAAAGTTTGAAAATGAAGATGGAAACGTGATGGGGCAAAGGACTGCACCCTTGTTTTTTTTTTGGGGGGCCTTACTACTGTATTCACAGGAAAGAAGCTGGAAGAAGCGGTGGATACACCTCTCCCCCACAACTTCACAGCACACTTCAGTCCCCAGATTACCAGACCAATAGTCCTTGCAGGTAATCCCGGGGATATCGAAGAACAGAAGATCCCAGAGTGAACATTGAGGCACTGAGTCAAACGCCTTATTGATATATACATAGTCTGCAAGCATCCCCTGTCAAAAACTCAGGTCGGCGTTTCCACCAGTGACCCGAAGCGTAGGTTACGGTCCGTTGTTGACTTCCTTACCAGTGCGTGAACCCAGACTGTGCGGTCCTCTAATGTTCAGCCAGA
>JACEEZ010025272.1:0-35000 GCA_016584305.1 Chionoecetes opilio | reverse complement strand
TAAAGCGCCAGTACAACTGTTCTTTTTTATTTACAGAACGTCTATGGTGGCGTTAATACGTACATTTCTACATCCACGATTTCAAAGAATGTCAGAAGGGGCTATCGGTGACGTCTCTGTCATTTTGTGTCTTCATCTGTGTCATAGTTATGGCCTATAATATGGAAAACAAATTAAAATAAATATATATCAACCGAGTTGGCGACGTTGATAATTGGGCTACACTAAAGGTCGCCATCTGTGTTTATGTTTTTGAATGTCCATCCCGCTCGTCATCGATCGCCTGAAGAAAAAAAATCGAGTAGTGTAATTTGAAAACAGTCTATACTTGCAGATACAAAGATAAAACAACGCCTGAAACAGAAAGATTATACAATCATGATATAAACCTACTGCGTATAATCTTCAGTGGGCCCATGCAAATAAGTAGTGATGCTAAATTTGTAATATTTGGGGTTGGGTACATTTATTGTAATTGGCGATAAATTAACGTGTTATCTACGGTAGATAAGGTAAAAATCCCGTTCAAACTATCAACACCTATCTATCAAAACCTATATGTTATATAATGAACGTAATGTTTTAACATTTTCAGAGGAAGTGCTTTATCAACTTACCAAAAAAAATTAGAATAAAAATTGTGATTTTTAAAATTTCTTGTTTTTTTTGTCCCATAAGGGAGGTTGGGTAAGAAGGGATTTTTTTTAAGAGGGGGGGGTGTGGTATAGGGGGGGTTGTGGGATAAGGGGGTTGGGAATAGGGGAGGGTTTTGGAATAGGGGGGTTGTAGTGGAATAGGGACGTGGATAAGGAAGGGGAGTTTTTTAAAGAGGTGGGTTGTGTCGGGGGTAGGCGTGTTTTTGAAGAGGAGTTTTGTAAGAGGGGGGTGTTGTGTTATAGGGGTGTGTGTGGATAAAGGTTTTTTTGTAATAGAGGAGGTTGGTAATAGGGAGGGGGGTTTGGTAGAGGGTATGGGGAATAGGGGGGTTTTGGTAAGAGGGGGGTTTTATAATAGGTGATTTTGTAAGCAAGGGGGGGTTGTGTAAATGAGGTGGGATTTTGTAATAAAATAGAAAAAATAGAGAAAGGAAAGAATATAGTATGGATATATGAAAAAGAGTAGATTGATGATAAAAAAAGAAGAATTTAATTAAAGGATAGGAATAGAAGTATAAAGATAAATAGATATGGAATTTATATGAAGGTGAGAGAGTGCATTTTTAAAAAGAATTAAAAAAAAAAAAAAAGAATATAAAAAAAATAAAAAAAAAAAAAAAAAAAAAAAAAAAAAAACAAAAAAAAAAAAAAAATGCAAAAAAAAAAAAAAAATAAAAAAAAGAAAAAAGAAAAAAAAGAAAAAAAAAAAAAAAAAAAAAAAAAAAAAAAAAAAAAAAAAAAAAAGAAAAAGAAAAAAAAAAAAAAAAAAATAAAAAAAGAAAAAAAAAAAACAAAAAAAAAAAAAAAGAAAAAAAAAAGAAAAAAAAAAAAAAAGGAACCATGAAAGGATGGAGTGGGTGATGATAGGGAGTACAAAACGGGAAAGTAGCTGTGGTAGGAGAGGAGATGATAGGGAAAAGTAATGTAAAAGAGGAAGGGTTGTAAAAAAGGATAAATGATGGAGGTTGTTTAATCGTAAAAATTGAGGGAAACGGGGAAGGGAGTGTAGCAGACATAAGCGAAACTAGGTGAAGATGACGACGGGGAAAATACCACCCCTGTCTCTCTTGTTACGATAGAGGTACGATAACCCGACATTAGCCGTCGGGCCATGAACGTATCAGATAGGCGTAAAGTGCTCAGACACACACGCTGAGGGTTGCCCATGGTGATGCGAAAGGAAGGGTGGTAAGAGATGAAGGCGGATAAACAGGGCTGTCGGGTGTTTTAGGTGATGATAATGGCGAGATAAGAGGAGGAGAGGGGTGGGTTACAGTAATAAAGAAGAGGAGTGTTCGATGGGCAAACGGGGGGGGATGGAGGCCATGCGCGGATGTAGAAGCGTGTTGGTACGTATGCAGTGTTTTATCGTTGAACAGTGATGTGGTTTATAAAAGAGGGGGTGGGCGTTAATAACCTCGCTGGCGATGAGGTATAGGTGGTAGCAGAAGTAGCAGCGGACGAGGCATGGTGATACCTCGATGGCGAGGATAGTAAGGGGGTAGGAAGTACGGCGGCGGGTGGTGTCACCTCGTGGCGAGGGACTAGGCCCTCCGGGATGTATCAGGAGTCGCGCCGGTGGGTGGAGGTGAACATGAGAAAGGGGGGAAGGCGGACATTTGGGTTGTGCAAAAAAAAGGGGCGGAAGGTAAGGGATGAAGCGACTGCGTGTACCGTTGCGTATCGTCCCTGATAGGACTATAAGACGATCACGCGTCGTGTCACGAAGCTGTTACCTAGATAACGATAAGCGTCACGATGACTTACGTATAAGCGCTGCGTATGGGTTACCAAAAAAAAAAAAAAAAAAATATCAGGGAGCTTCCCGATTTTTTTAGTCGCACGCACTAACTTTTCGTAGGCCTCTGCCAAGAGCGCGTACACCAAGCGTACCCACGATCGAGTCAAGATGGACCCATAAACCAGGCCCATGACGGCGCTGCGCATTAGCATTGTTAGGCGCTCTTTCGTGGTTCCATGATAGGAATGCTGCTGAAGGAGCTTTCACCAACACCACGAAAAATACAAGAAAAAAAAAATTCACTCCAAAAAACGAAAATTGTGGCAGAAAAAATTATTCCCTTGTCTCATTTCTGAAAGGCTATTTTCCGTGTTTTGTCTCGATTGGCTCCGGTTAGAGTTGAGTCTTCTGTTTCTTTGAGCTCGTGTCCGGAAGGACACAAGAAACCATAAGAAAAATAAGGTAATGCTACAGAGGCCGCGAGGCCTACACGTGGTAGTTCCATCAGTCACCTAACACTACCTCACATCCACCTTTCATCCCCATCCATGAACCTATCCAGCTCCTCTCTAAAGCTCACTAATGACTCCGCACTAAACTCCTGTACTATCAGACCATTGCATTCGTTAACTACTCTATTTGTGATACAGTTTTCCCTATTTCCTTTCTCCAATCTACGCTTTGCCACTTGAATCCGTTACTTCTGGTTTACCCTGGTTAAAAGCCGTTAAGAACTTTTCCTACCTCTCCTTATTAAATCCCATTATCCACTTAAAAACTTCTATCAGATCGCACCTTACTCTGCGTCTATCGAGTGAGTGTATTTTAATAACTTCAATCTCATCTCATAACCAAAGTTACGATCCCTTGTATCATTCTTGGTCATCCTTCTCTGCATTGTTTTTCTAGCAAATATATCCACCGTGTAATATGAGACCAAAACTGAACCGCATAGTCTAGAGTGAGGCCTGACTAGAGCAAGATAAAGCTTTAGAATAACTTCCGCACTTCTCTTTAACACTTCTGGTATATGAATCCTAATACTTATTAGCTCTATTTCTGGGCCTCAATACATTAGTTTCTAGGCGGAGGTCTGGCTCACCCTCACTCCAAGATTCTTTTCACATTCTGATCTTTTCGCGCGATACATTGCTTATGGGGCAATACTATTACCAGTGTTTTTTCCTACCAACATCATAACGCGCATTTATCAATAATTAAATCCATCTTCCATCTGACTGCCCACTCGTTAGTTATCTAAGTCTCCCGGCACTTTTTTTACATCAGACTGTGATACAAATAATCCTACCTAACGTAGTGAACATCAGCAAACTTGCTGATGATCACTGCTAACCCACTAGCCAAGTCGTTGATGTAGATCAAAATAGTATGCGAACCAAAACAGACCCTTGTGGAACGTCCACTTGTCACCAGTCCCCAGTCAAATTTAGAACCATTAATTGTAACCCTTTGTTGCCTAATTACTAGCCCAAGCTCGATCATGAAGAACCTTCCACTATACCATGAGCCTACCTTATTTAAGAGTCGCTTACGTGTGGTACTTTGTCAAAGGACTACTAAAGTCGAGATATATTATATCATAACCTTATCATTATCTGCTCGTCCCAAAACTTTCCTAAATAACTCCCCCCCCCAATAAATGGTAAGACATGACCTACCCTTGCGGTGATCCATGTTGTGAATCATTGTTCAAACTCATGTTTATCTAAGTACTCTCTAATGTTTTTTGCAATAATAGATTCCAATAATTTACCACCACTGATGTTAGACTTACGGGGTGATTAATTGGACTTTAGTCCTCTGTCTCCCTTCCTTAAATATGGGTACAACATTTCCTTTCTCCACAATAATGGCAAATCGCTATCGCAAACCGATTTCCTAAAAATGTGCCTAACGGTTTTCACTAACAACCTCTTGATTCCTTTAATACCCTGGGATACATCTTCATCTGGTCCTGGCGATTTAAAAATTTTCAGTTATCTATACACTCTCACCCATTTCCCTAGTTATCCACAATATCGCTTGATGTTCGATCCCATTAGTAATTAAAGGAGATATGCACAAGCGAGAGAGGAGAGAGAGAGAGTACATTGACGAGAGAAAAGGATATGGGTAAAAAGAGAGCGGATCTAAGAATCGAGACGCCTACCAGGAGAGGGTGAGAGTGGGACGGAGATACGTTGGGCGAGAGAGAGGAGAGCGAGGGATCGGACAGAGGAAACCCATGAGCACCTGGACGGAAGGAGTGAGAGCGAGAGCGAAGAGCGAGGACAAAGGACTGAATGGTGCATATGACACACACTTCGAAGTAGCAGAAAGTTGGGATAATTAGTAGTTTGTGAAAGAGAGCTTACTAGTACTGAGCATAAACTTTTTTATCCTGAGTATTTTACAAACTAGGAAATACAACTAGGTAAATAATAAGTACGCTACCACAACTCAGTTCATTATGAGGGTAGCTTACTTGAAAAAATGAATCATGACTTTGATGGGGCTGAGAGGGAGTGCGAGGGGGGGGGGAGGATGGCCTGAGAGAAGATGACCGGGGGAGACGCGAAGACGTGGGGAGCAGTGAGGATGAGGCGGAGTGAGTGAGAGGGTCTGATGAAACAAAAGTGAGATTGCTGCTTTCAGGGGGAGAACTTTAAACGAGGTTTATGAAACAAAAGTCCTATTGAGAGATCGAATAACAATTTACACGTGGACCTGCGATCGATGAGAGATGACTAGAGAGGGATGAGGTCGGACCGAGATGGAGAGTACGAATGCGGGGAGAGGGCAGGAGAGAGAGAGTGAGAGAGAGACGGAGCTGGAGAGAGGAGGAGAGAGGGTGAAGGAGAGAGGAGATTGGAGAGAGAGAGAGAAGAGAGAGTATGAGAGAGAGAGAGAGAAGAGAGGAGAGAGAGGAGAGCGATAGAGAGAGAGACGGAGGAGAGAGAGAGAGAGACGGAGAGAGAGAGATGATTGTTTATCTTGGGTCTCTCTGTGTCTCTGCTTGTTGTCTTTCCTTTCTCAGCTTTCTGCCTCTCTCACTATCACTCTCTATTTGGCCATGTTCTCTGGCTTTTCCTCTCTTTCTCTCTCTCTCTGTTTGTCTTTGTTTCTTGTTTTTCCCTCTCTCTCACTGTCTATGTCTTCGTCTCTTGCCTTCTATTCCTCCTCACTCTCCCTCTTCACACACTCAGACCTAACGCGGGAATAACCGTTCTAGTCTGATCAGTAAGTTAAGTAGCGTTGGTTCCGGTTTGCATTGAGATGGTCAAAGCGAGGAAAGGACCACAAGTATAGATGTTGAAATTACAGATGTTATAGAAGTTTTACGTTTCATAAATCTTTGTTGTCAGGTTGGCCTAAGTTTTGGTTAAGGCGCCATAAGCGCTGATCGGAAAACGCGGTTCGAATCCCGCCACCGACGCAAAGAGCTTTGTGCATATTTTTATACTGGGCCTTTTTATTATTTTTATTATTTAAATTCATTTTTATAGTGTCTTAACGTCCTGCCTGCCATTCAGAAGACCAAGGTTCGAAACTCCATCACAGGTTCCTAATTTACTGTTCCCCATTGAGCAAGCGCATGAGATGTGGTGGGAGATCCAAGCTTTGCCCATCGGATCGGTCTCCTATACACTTTTAAGTTCATTCCTGGCAGAGTAATAGCTGGCGATCACGAGGTCCAGAACGTAATCAGGACCAACCATGGTATCGGAATAACACACATAGCACATTACTGATAACCAAACGCCAAAGGTCTTATTCCACACATAGAAATTGCAGCAAAAGTGTCACTACTGTCGCCATTACAAGGTCGACCCCTGCTCGACGACGCGGCAGTGTACAAAGATTATTTTTTTATTAATATAGATTCTTTTTTTTTATATTTACCAGGACGGGCCAAGGGTGCAACAAAATGAAGGTAACCAACAAAAGGCCGCTTAGTTGCAGTCCCTATAAAGAAGACAAGTAAAGAGAATAAAGAAAAGGGGGATGGGTCATTTTAGTTCGGGAGGTGCTTGTTACTCCTCTCCTGAAAAAAATTAACTGGTAGGTAGGTATACAATTAATTGGTGTCTGCGGTGTGTGTCAAATACGAGGGTTGTGTGTCTAGAATGGCCAAAAAGGCATGTGTAACTCGGTGGGAGGCCAATTAAGTCATTTGTGAAGCTTTTGTCCTTAGGAAACTATGGACATGGACAGATGGGGGTGAGGGGAAGGGCACAACGCACGCACGCACGCGACGCACGCACGCACGCCACGCACGCACGCACGCACGCATCACGCACGGACACGCACACGCACACAGGCACACGCAAAACAGATGGGTGGGTGGGTGGGTGGGGTTGGTGGGTGTGTGTGTGTGTGTGTGTGTGTAGTGTGTGTGTTAAATTGTGTCGTGTGTGTGCGTGTCTCCACCTGTTATTAGATCTCTTCTCTGTATCCTTTCAGGCCTGTTACTCCAAGATGAATTTACAATTCAATCACCTCCTCCTTGCCTTCCCTCTTTCTCTCCCTCCTTATCCTTTCAGCTTTCCTCCAAGATGAATTTACACTTCAATCATCACTCCTCCTTGCCTTCCCCTCTTTCTCTCCTCCTTCCTCATACTCCCTTCCTTACCCTCCTCCCCCAACCCCTCCCTTCCCTTTAACTCCCCCCAGCAGCTTTTTCCCTCCCTTCCCTCGCCGCCTCCTTTCATCCCATCCCTTCTCCCCTTCCCCCATCCACTCCCTTCCCATATCCCTCCTTCCTCCCTAACCAATACCTTCATGCCCTCCCCTATCCCTATCTCTCTCCCCTCTCAATTCCCCTCTTCGTTCCCCCACACCATCCCCCCTCCACCTGCTTCGGGGAACAATATTGTGTTTGCGTTACACTCGTTTACATACAAGATCATTTGTATCATTCTTTTTCCCTCCGTTATGTGTGACGCGCCCGCGATGTGGCCCGGTTTGGTTAGGTCAAGCGCCTACATCAAAGCATGAAATGATCCTTTAAAAGGACCACTCCCCGCTGCTCTTTTGATAGCGTCGCCCATGACATCGGGAAGGCAAAGCAAGGGGCGGAAGCGACCTTTGTGAATCAACCACTTGTGGGTTTTTTTACATATTTATTATATTAATAGTAACATAGGTATGATAATCATATATGTATGTCAGATTGATTTGATGCATTAGATGGGGGAAGGATAATAGCCGATGATTTTGATATGTTGAACTGACAGTATGTGTATATTAGCTGAATTTATTGTCATTTATGTTGAAAGTTTGTCTGCCGAAACCGTAGTAATTTTTCCGCTTTTTTAAGGTTTTTGCCCGTTTCCATGACTAAACTGTTACCAATACTGCATTAATTGTTCTTATTACAATAGGCATGTTATTTCTTGCACGTGCGGCCACCAAAAATTTTATTTGTAAACGACATTATTGTGTGATATTTATGGACATTTTGTTAATTTGAAGAAAGCAAATATTTCGCGAGTCAGACGATGGCACCGCCATACGAACCCCAAATGGGACATTAGTCTGACTAAGTGTTACCATTGATTTTTGTTTCTAGGCATATTGACGGTGCATCTAAATAGTAGGTCTCATTAGAGTGTCCAAGGGTGTGCACGTGGGGTCACTGGACTACTAGGAGCATAAACATGTTGGTCTGAAATATGTAATGTGGTTGTAATGGTACCAAAAAATCACCATGAAGCTACACGATTTCGAGATTTTCATTGCCAGATTTGAAAAGTAGACAAAATTTCCTTTCAGTTGGTATATTATGAAGCTGTTACCGCATGGGTACCACGAAAGTCGATTTTAAAGACACTTCTCAGTTTTGGCCCCTAGACTAACAGGACAGTGGATTAAGTGAGATAGACAGGGAATTATCGCAATTACTATTATGAAGTATATGATATTGCTTCTTGTTTTGGGAAAATTTCTAGTTTGACACCGAATTCACTTTGGTGGACGAAACAATTTTTTTCTGATTAGTTTTGTTGTGTTTTGAATTAATCTACCAACTGTTTATGTCGGAAGTCACTTTATTTTTTATTTTTGTGATTTGCGACAAAAAATATTAAAAAACAAATTGAACCCAACCGAACATACCTAACCTAACTTAACATATTTATAAAATATAATATAATATATATATATATATATATATATATATATATATATATATATATATAATTTTAATATATATATATTTTATATATTCTTGATTTTTTAATTCAGGGGACAAAGACACTCGTCATACTTTTGGGTTGTTTATGCCAACGTTTCGCCAAAGGCACTTGGCATAATAGGCTAAAAATAGTTTTTAAAAAATTTAATATATTGCAATTTTTACTTTTTAGCCTGTGATGCCAAGTGCCTTTGCGAAACGTTGCCATAAACAACCCCAAGTATGACGAGTGTCCTTTGTCCCTGAATATCAAGTGACTACCAACTAAGAAAACCCAAAAAAAATTTTTTTATATATATATATTTTTATATTAATATATATATATATAGATACTTATATATATAAAGTAACTTGCTGACAGAAAATCAGTTGACAGATTAAATTAATTTCAAAAAAATCAAAACTCACAGAAAAAAATTTGTTCTTCCACTAAAGTTAATTCGGTTGTCAAACTGGAAACAATACCTGTTTTGTTACTATCATCTCTTTTCTCCGTGATAAACCACCCTGTAATACTGCAACCACTACTACTACTGACACTAATACTACTACTACCACTACTACCGTACACTATACCACTACTACTACTAATACTACCACTACCAGCACTATTACTACTACTACTATTACTAATACTTATACTATTAGGCATATTACCACTACTAAAATCCACAACAAAACTATTATACGAGTCACTACTACTACTACTACTTACTTACTACTATTTACATCCCTCCTGCACCTCAGTCGTATACATTCGATGCATCAGTGAGGTGTCTGAATCCATTAATCTCAATCGTCAGTCTCCTAAGAACTTTAGCAGCAAAGTTTTTATAAAAGCTTTACTCTCTTCTCTCTTCTCTCTCTCTCTCTCTCTCTCTCTAAAAGAAATACCCTCGGTCAGTTGGGATCTTATTATTTGTGTTCATTTCTAACCCTTTGAATCTGAATTTATCTAATGAATCTGAATCGGAACTTATCGGAACTGAGATGTGTCTGCCGCGCCCTGAAGGATGGTGTGGAGGACTTGCACAGATCACATAGGGCTAGATCATTACAAAGGGCACCGGTATCCTGGACGACTCTGTTCTTACACTACAATGAAGTAAAATACGGTAAATTCAGAGTCATACTTTCCTTCTTTTTTTTCTCTTTTTTTTACGTTGAAGCCTATAGCGCCTATAGGCTATTATGTTTTTCCTTGAGGCGTCAGGGGGTTTGGGCCCTGCACATTCTGGAGGGTCGTGATGGTTGGCCCTCGACCGAATCCTTCCTCCCATTCACTATTACTACTCTCATTAAGCTCCCTTCACACATTCCATAATCGAACCACGATAGCGCCATCAATTTGATTATTGACGCTATCGTGAAATTTGACCACGATAAATGTAGACTACGATAGCCTCACAACAATGTCACGCTGCCTGTACGTATGTGTCATGATGGTCGTAAGATGGTCACGATGGAGTCATGACAGCTGTAAGACTACGTCACGAATGGAAAATCAACGGTCATTTTGTCGTCACGATAGAGGTACGATAACCACGACAGTGCCTTGACGGTGCCATGAACGTATCACGATGGCGTCAAGTGCTAGCCCCACACGTGGGGTTGCCATGGTGATGGAAAAGGAAGGGTGGTAGAGATGAAGGCGGGATAAACAGGGGTGGGTGTTTTGGTGATGGATAATGGGGGGAAACGGGGGAGGGGGGTTGTAATAAAGAAGAGGGTGTTGGTGGGGAAACGGGGGGAGGGGGCTTGGGGATGTAGAAGGCGTTGTTGGTACGTTGGTGGGGATGTGAACAGTGAGTGGTTAAAAGGGGGGTGGGGTTATAACCTCGTGGCGAGGAAGTAGGTGGTAGAGAGTAGGGGGAGGGTGGTGTCCCCTCGTGGCGAGGGAGTAGGGGGTAGGAAGTAGGGGGAGGGTGGTGTCACCTCGTGGCGAGGGACTAGGCCCTAGGGTGTATGGAGTCGCGGGTGGGTGGAGGTGAATGAGAAAGGGGGTGAAGGCGGAAGGGGGTGCAAAAAAGGGGGGGAAGGTAGGGGTGAAAGCGCGTGTAACGGTTTCTTATCGTCACGATAGACATAAGACGATCACGGTAGTGTCACGAAGCTGTTACATAGATAACGATAGCGTCACGATAGACTTACGATAGCGCTGCGTTGGGTACAAATATCAGGGAGCTTCCCGATTTTTTAGTGCACGCACTAACTTTTCGTGGCCTCGGCCGAGCGCGTCACCAGCGTCACGATCGGTCACGATGGACCCATAACCAGGACTATGACGGCGCTGCGCATTGCATTGTTGGCGCGTTCGTGGTTCCATTATGGAATGTGTGAAGGGAGCTTTACCACACCACGAAAAATACAAGAAAAAAATTCACACCAAAAAAACGTAAAATTGTGGCAGAAAAAATTATTCCCTCGTGTCATTTCTGCAAGCTATTTTCCCCGTGTTTTGTGTGTCCGGAGGGAACATAAGAACATAAGAAAATAAGGAAGCTACAAGAGGCCGCGAGGCCTACACGTGGTAGTTCCTGTCACCTAACACTACCTACATCCACCTTTCATCCCCATCCATGAACCTATCCAGCTCCTCTTTAAAGCTCCCTAATGACTCCGCACTAACTACCTGTCTACTGAGACCATTCCATTCGTTCACTACCCTATTTGTGAACCAGTTTTTCCCTATTTCCTTTCTAAATCTACGCTTTTCCAGCTTGAATCCGTTACTTCTTGTTCTACCCTGGTTAAAAGCCGTAAGAACTTTTCCTACCTCTCCTTTATTAAATCCCTTTATCCACTTAAAAACTTCTATCAGATCGCCCCTTACTCTGCGTCTCTCGAGTGAGTGTAATTTTAATAACTTCAATCTCATCTCATAACAAAAGTTACGCATCCCTTGTATCATTTTGGTCATCCTTCTCTGCATTGTTTCTAGCAACACTATATCCATCCTGTAATATGGAGACCAAAACTGAACCGCATAGTCTAGGTGAGGCCTGACTAGAGCAAGATAAAGCTTTAGAATAACTTCCGCACTTCTACTTTTAACACTTCTGGTAATGAATCCTAATACTCTATTAGCTCTATTTCTGGCCTCAATACATTATTTCCTAGGTCGGAGGTCTGGGCTCACCCTCACTCCAAGATCTTTTTCACATTCTGATCTTTTCAGCGATACATTGCTTATGGTGCATCTATTACCAGGGTTTTTTCTACCAACATTCATAACGCTGCATTTATCAATATTAAATTCCATCTGCCATCTGACTGCCCACTCGTTAAGTTTATCTAAGTCTCCCTGCAATATGTTTACATCAGACTGTGATCCAATAATCCTACCTAACTTAGTACCATCAGCAAACTTGCTGATATCACTGCTAATCCCACTATCCAAGTCGTTGATGTAAATCAAAAATAGTAATGGACCCAAAACAGACCCTTGTGGAACTCCACTTGTCACCAGTCCCCATTCAAATTTAGAACCATTAATTGTAACCCTTTGTTGCCTATTACTTAGCCAAGCTCTGATCCAATGAAGAACCTTCCCATCTATACCATGAGCCCTAACCTTATTTAAGAGTCGCTCGTGTGGTACTTTGTCAAATGACTTACTAAAGTCGAGATATATTATATCATAATCCTTATCATTATCTGCCGTCCCATAAACTTTCCTATAATAACTCAATAAATTGGTAAGACATGACCTACCCTTGGTGAATCCATGTTGTGAATCATTGATCAAACTATGTTTATCTAAGTACTCTCTAATGTTTTTTGCAATAATAGATTCCAATAATTTACACACCACTGATGTTAGACTTACGGGTTGATAATTTGACTTTAGTCCTCTGTCTCCCTTCTTAAATATGGGTACAACATTTCCTTTCCTCCACAATAATGGCACATCGCCTATCGCAACCGATTTCCTAAAAATGTGCACTAACGTCTCACTAACAACCTCCTTGCATTCCTTTAATACCCTGGGATACACTTCATCTGGTCCTGGCGATTTAAAAATTTTCATTTTATCTATACCCTCTTCCACCATTTCCCTAGTTATCACAATATCTTTGAGTTTCTCCCATTAGGTATTAAAGGAATGCAAAGGAGAGAGAGAGAAAGAGAGACAGAGAGAGAGGGAGAGACGAGAGAGAGAGGAGAGAGAGGAGAGGAGAGAGAGAGAGAGAGAGAAGGAGAAGAGGAGAAGAGAGAGGAGAGGAGAGAAGAGGAAAGAGAGAGAGAGAGAGAAGAGAGAGAGGAGAGATTTGTTTAGCTTGGGTCTCTCTGTGTCTCTGCTGGTCTGTCTTTCTTTCATTGACGTTCTTCTCTCATCTCACTCTCTATTTGGCCATGTTCTCTGGTCTTTTTTTTTCCTCTCCTCTTCTCAATCTTTCTCTCTCTCTTTTTGTCTTGTTTCTTGTTTTTTTTTCCCTCTCTCTCACTGTCTCTGTCTTCGTTCTCTTGCCTTCTATTCCCTCTACTCTCCTCTTCAAAACCCCAGACCATAACGCGTTGAATACCGTTTTTAGTCTGATCAGTAATTTTTTTTAAGTAGCGTTGGTTCCGGTTTGCTTGAGATGGTCAAAGCGGGGAAAGGGGAAAACAATAGATGTAAAAGTACAGATGTATAGAATTTTTTACGTCAAAATTTTTGTTGTCGGGTTGGCCTATTGGTTAAGGCGCCTACTCCCTTAGGAAAGCGGTTCGAACCCCGCCCTGACGCAAAGAGCTTTGTGCATTTTTTTATGGCCTTTTTATTTTTTTTTATTTATTTTTTTTTTATAGTGTTTTAACGTCCTGCCCTGCCCTCAGAAGCCAAAAGGTTCAAAACTCCATCAGGTTCCTAATTTACTTTTCCCCCTTGAGCAAGCGCATGAGAGTGGTGGGAGATCCCAGCTTTCCCCATGGATCGGTCTCTATACTTTAAGTTCTTCCCTGGAGCGTAATAGCTGGCAATCAGATCCAGAACGTAATCAGGCCCAGGGGGAAATAACACACATACGCACATTACTTTAACCAACCCCAAAATGTCTTATTCCACAACATAAAATTTGCAGCAAAAGTGTCACTACTGTCGCCATTACAAGGTCGCTCCCTGCTCGCGACGCGCAGTGTAAAAATATTTTTTTTTTTAATTAATATTATTATTTTTTTTTTTTTATATTACACAGGGGGGCCAAAGGGGTAAAAAAAAAATGATAACACAAAGGCCGCTTATTGCCAGTCCCTTAAAGAAGACATTTAAGAGAATAAAGAAAAGGGGGATGGGTTTTTTTTAGTTGGGGGAGGTTCTTGTCACTCCCTCCTAAAAAAAATTAACTCGTGGGTAGGTATACAAAAATTGGTGTCGCTTTGGGGTGCAAATACAGGTTTGTGTGTAGAATGAAAAGGGTGTAAATCGGTGGGGGGCCCAATTAAGTCTTTTGGGAAAGCTTTTTGTCCTTAGGGAATATGGACAGGGACAGTGGGGTGAGGGAAGGGCCCCCCCAACGCACGCACCCCCCGGCCCCGCACGCACGCCCCCCGAACCACAACCCCCCACCACACAGATTTGGGGTGGGTGGGTGTTGGTGGGGGGGTGGTGGGTGTGTGTGTGTGTGTTTTTGTGTGGTGGTGGGTTGTGTGTGTGGTGGGTGTTGGGTGTGTGTGGGTGTGTGTGTGTGTGTGGTGGTGTGTGTGTGTGGGTGGGGGGTTTGTTTTTTTTTTTGTTTTTGTGTTTTTTTGGTTTTTTTTTTTTTGTTTTGTGTTTTCCACCCTTCTTTTTTTTCTTCCCCCCCTTATCCTTTCAGCTTTCCCCAAGAGAATTTACACTTCAATCATCCCTCCCCTTCCCTTTCCCCCTCTTTCTCTCCCCCCTTCCCCTCTACTCCCTTCCTTACCCTTCCCCCCCCAACCCCTCCCTTCCCTTTTATCCCAGCACCTTTTTCCCTCCCCTTTCCCCTCCCCCTCCTTTTATCCTATCCCTTCCCCCCTTCCCCCATCCCCTCCCCTTCCCCTATCCCCCCCTTCCTCCCTAACCAAACCCCTTTCCCCCCCTCCCCACCCCCTCTCTCCCCCTCACTTTCCCTCTTCGTTTTTCCCCCCACCCTCCCCTCCACCTGCTTCGGGAACAAATTGTGTTGCGTTTCACTGTTTACTTACAGATCCTTTTCTCTTTTTTTGTTATGTGTGCACCGCCCCCCGTGCCCCGTGTTTGGTTTGGCAAACGCCTTCCCAAAGCAGAAAAAGGGCCCGTTAAAGACCACTCCCCCTGCCTTTGATAGCGTCGCCCCTGAAACGGAAGGCAAGCAAGGGGCGGAAGGACCTTTTGTGAATCACCAATTGTGGGTTTTTTTAAAAATTTATTAATTAATTGTAACAATTTGTATGATAATCATATATGTATGTCAATTGTTTGACTGCATTAGAGGGGGAATAAAGACGAGATTTTGATAGTTGAAATGACATATGTTGATATTAGGAAATTTTGTCATTTTTGTTGAAGTTTCTGCGAAAAAACCCTTGTAATTTTTCCGCCTTTTTTTTTTAAGTTTTTGCCCTTCCATGACTAAACTTTACAATTTCTCATTAATTGTTTTATTTCAAAGGCCCTGTTTTCTTGCACGTGGGGACCAAATTTTATTTTTAACTACATTATTTGGATTTTTTGGACATTTTGGTAATTTTTGAGAAAGTCAAATTTTCCGGATCGGGGGATGGCGCCATACGAACCCCATGGGACATTAGTTGACGTGTTAAAATTGATTTTTGTTTTCTAGGCATATTTTTTCATCTAAAAATAGTAGGTCTCATTAGATTGTCCAAGGGGTGCACGTGGGGTCCACTGGACTACTAGACTAAACATGTTGGTCTGAAATATGTAATGTGGTTGTCATGGTAACCAAAAAATCACCATGAAGCTACACGATTTCGAGATTTTCATTGCCAGATTTGAAAAGTAGACAAAATTTCCTTTCAGTTGGTATATTATGAAGCTGTTACCGCATGGGTACCACGAAAGTCGATTTTAAAGACACTTCTCAGTTTTGGCCCCTAGACTAACAGGACAGTGGATTAAGTGAGATAGACAGGGAATTATCGCAATTACTATTATGAAGTATATGATATTGCTTCTTGTTTTGGGAAAATTTCTAGTTTGACACCGAATTCACTTTGGTGGACGAAACAATTTTTTTCTGATTAGTTTTGTTGTGTTTTGAATTAATCTACCAACTGTTTATGTCGGAAGTCACTTTATTTTTTATTTTTGTGATTTTTCGACAAAAAATATTAAAAAACAAAAATTTAACCCAACCGAACATACCTAACCTAACATTTACCTAACTATAAAAAAAAAAATATAATTTTTTAAAATAATATATATATAATAAAAATATTTTATATTATATCAAAAATATATATATTATATATATTTTGATTTTAAAATTTAGGGTGACAAAGACACTCGTCATACTTGGGGTGTTTATGCGCAACGTTTTCGCCAAAGGCACTTGGCATTTATCGGCTAAAAAATTAAAAATTTAATATATTCAATTTTTTTACTATTTTTAGCCTGATGATGCCAAGTGCCTTTGGGGAAACGTTGCGCATAAACAACCCCAAGTATGACGGGTCTTTGTCACCCTGAATTATCAAGATGTACTACCAAAATAAGAAAACCAAAAATATATATATATATATATATATTATATATATATATTATTATAATATTATTATATATTAAAAATATATATATATATATAAAGTAATTGCGGACGAAAAGTTGACAGATAATTTAAAACAAATCAAAACTCACCAGAAAAAATAGTTCGTCCACCAAAGTTAATTCGGTGTCAAACTGGAACAATACCTTGTTTTGTTACTATCATCTTTTTCTGTGATAAACCACCACTGCTACTACTGCAACCACTACTACTACTACACTACTACTACTACTACCACTACTACGTACTACTATACCACTACTACTACTACTACTACCACTACCAGCACTATTACTACTAATACTATTACTACTACTTATACTATTAGTCTATTACCACTACTACCATCACAACAACAACTACTACTACGAGTACTATACTACTACTACTACTACTACTACTACTACTACTACTATTTACATCCCTCCTGCACCTCAGTCGTCATACATTCGATGCATCAGTGAGGTGTCTGAATCCATTAATCTCAATCGTCAGTCTCCTAAAGTAACTTAGAGCAAAGTTTAAAAGCTTTACTCTCTCTCTCTCTCTCTCTCTCTCTCTCTCTCTCTCTCTCTCTCTCTCTCTCTCTCTCTCTCTCTCTCTCTCTCTCTCTCTCTCTCTCTCTCTCTCTCTCTCTCTCTCTCTCTCTCTCTCTCTCTCTCATCCCCACCAGATTCACCCCGACCTCCCACACACCCTACTTTCCCCCCTACCTTACCCTCCCTTCCCCCATCACCCATTCTCCCATGCGTGACGGAACAAACAAGCCCTTTATCCCCATCCAAAGTCAACACCAACTCCTCCTCCTCCTTCCTGGTCTTCCACCCTTTTAACACCCCTCCTCCTCCTTCTCCTCCTCCTCTTCGTCAACACACTCTCTTCCTCCTACCAACCTGTCCCTATCAATTGATATACTCTATTCTCCATCATCGCCTCCCTCTCTTCCTTCCCTTCTCCCTTTCCTCCCTCCCTCCCTTTCTTCCACGTTAAAGAAATACCCTCGGTCAGTATGCGGATCTTTAATTCATTTGTGTTCATTTCCTAATCCTTTCTGAATCTGAACTTATCTGAATTGAATCTGAATCGGAACTTATCGGAACTGAGATGTGTCTGCCGCGCCCTGAAGGATGGTGTGGAGGACTTGCACAGATCACATAGGGCTAGATCATTACAAAGGGCACCGGTATCCTGGACGACTCTGTTCTTACACTACAATGAAGTAAAATACGGTAAATTCAGAGTCATACTTTCCTTCTTTTTTTTCTCTTTTTTTTACGTTGAAGCCTATAGCGCCTATAGGCTATTATGTTTTTCCTTGATGCGTCAGGTGGTTGGCCCTGCACATTTTGGAGGGTCGTGATGGTTGGCCCTCGACCGAATCCTTCCTCCCATTCACTATTACTACTCTCATTAAGCTCCCTTCACACATTCCATAATCGAACCACGATAGCGCCATCAATTTGATTATTGACGCTATCGTGAAATTTGACCACGATAAATGTAGACTACGATAGCCTCACAACAATGTCACGCTGCCTGTACGTATGTGTCATGATGGTCGTAAGATGGTCACGATGGAGTCATGACAGCTGTAAGACTACGTCACGAATGGAAAATCAAACGGTCATTTTGTCGTCACGATAGAGGTACGATAACCACGACAGTGCCTTGACGGTGCCAATGAACGTATCACGATGGCGTCAAGTGCTAGCCCCACACGTGGGGTTGCCATGGTGATGGAAAAGGAAGGGTGGTAGAGATGAAGGCGGGATAAACAGGGGTGGGTGTTTTGGTGATGGATAATGGGGGGAAACGGGGGAGGGGGGTTGTAATAAAGAAAGGGTGTTGGTGGGGAAACGGGGGGAGGGGGCTTGGGGATGTAGAAGGCGTTGTTGGTACGTTGGTGGGGATGTGAACAGTGAGTGGTTAAAGGGGGTGGGGTTTAACCTCGTGGCGAGGAAGTAGGTGGTAGAGAGTAGGGGGAGGGTGGTGTCCCCTCGTGGCGAGGGAGTAGGGGGTAGGAAGTAGGGGGAGGGTGGTGTCACCTCGTGGCGAGGGACTAGGCCCTAGGGTGTATGGAGTCGCGGGGGGTGGAGGTGATGAAAAGGGGGTTGGAAGGCGGAAGGGGTGCAAAAAAGGGGGGAAGCGTAGGGGTTGAAAGCGCGCTGTTGTAAACGGTGTACTTATCGTCAGGATAAGACATAAGATCGATCACGGTAGTGGTACTAAGCTGTACATAGATAACGATAGCGGTCACGATAGGACTTAGGATAGCACTGCGTTGGGTACAAAATCAGGAGCTTCCCGATTTTTTAGTGCACGCACTACTTTTCGTGGCCTCGGCCGAGCGCGTCACCAGCGTCACGATCGGTCACGATGGACCCATAACCAGGATATGAGGCGTCTGGGCGCATATGCATTGTTGGCGCGTTCGTGGTTTCCATTATGGAATGTGTGAAGGGAGCTTACCAACACCACGAATAAATACAAGAAAATAAATCACACCAAAAAAAACGTAAAATTGTGGCAGAAAAAATTATTCCTCGTGTCATTTCTCAAGCTATTTTCCCGTGTTTTGTGTGTCCCTCTTCTGGAGGGACATAAGGAAACAGAAGGAAAATAAGGAAGCTCCAAGAGGCCGCGAGGACTACACGTGGAGTTCCTGTCACCTAACATACCTAATCCCCTTTCATCCCCATCATGAACCTTGCAGCTCCTCTTTAAAGCTCGCTATGACTCCGCACTAACTACCTGTATACTGAGACCATTCCATTCGTTTCACTACCCTATTTGGAACCAGTTTTTTCCCTATTTCCGTTCTAATCTACGCTTTTCCAGCTTGAATCCCGTTACTTCTGTTTACCATGGTAAAAGCCGTAAGAACTTTTCCTACCTCTCCTTTATAAATCCCTTTATCCACTTAAAAAACTTTCTATCAGATCGCCCATTTACTCTGCGTCTCTCGAGTGAGTGTAATTTTAATAACTTCAATTCATCTCATAACAAACAGTTACGCATACATTGTATCATTTTGGTCATCCTTCTCTGCATTGTTTCTAGGCAACACTATATCCATCCTGTAATATGGAGACCAAAAAAACTGAACAGCATAGTCTAGGTGAGGCCTAACTAGAGCAAGATAAAGCTTTAGAATAACTTCCGCCACCTTTCTACTTTTAACACTTCTGGTAATGAATCCTAATACTCATTAGTAATTACTTCTGGCCTCACGTCCAATACATTATTTCCTAGGTCGGAGGTCTGGGTCACCTCACCACCAAGATATTTTTCACATTACTGATCTTTTCAGCGATTACATTGTTATGCAGTGCATCTATCACCAGGGTTTTTTCTTACCAACATTACAGTAACCGCTGCATGTACAATAGTAAATTCCATCTGCCATCTGACTGCCCACTCGTAGTTATCTAAGTCTCCCGAATATGTATACATCAGAATTGATCCAATAATCACTACCTAACTTAGTACATCAGCAAACTTGCTGATATCATGCTAATCCCACTATCCAAGTCGTGATGTTAAATCAAATAGTAATGGAACCAAAACAGACCCTTGTGCAAACTCACTTGTCCCGTCCCCATTCAAATTTAGAAAACCATTTAATTGTAACCATTGTTGCTATTACTAGCCAAGATTGATCCAAGAAGAACCTCCCATCATACCATGAGCCCATAACCTTATTTAAGGAGTCGCTCGTGGCTACTTTGTCAAATGAGTTACTTAAAGTTCGACGATATATTAAATATCATAATCTGATCATTATCTGCCGGCCCATAAACTTTCCTAGAATAATCAATTAAATGTAAGACATGACCTACCCTTGGTGAATCCCATGTTGTGAATCAGTGATCAAACATGTTTATCTAAGAGTACTCTTAATGTTTTTTTGCCAAAAGTAATAGATTCCAAAATTTCACCCCACCACTATGTTAGACTTACGGTTTGATAAATTTGACTTTAGGTCTCTGTCTCCCTTCTTCAAATATGGGTACAACATTTCATTTCGCCAAATAAGGGCACATCGCCTATCGCAACAGATTCCTAAAAATGTGTACTACAGTCTCACTACACAACCTCCTTGCATTTCCTTTAATACCCCTGGGATACACTTCATCTGGGTCCTGGGCGATTTAAAAATTTTCATTTTATCTATACCCTCTTCACCATTCACCTAGTTATCACCATGTCTTTGCGTTTCTCCCATTAGGTATTAAAGGAATGCAAAGGAGGAGTGAGCGAGAGGAAAGAAGAGACAGAGAGAGAGAAGAGAGAGAGAGAGAGAGAGGGAGAGTCTGAGGAAGAGAGAGAGAGCGAGAACGAGAGGAAGATGATACGAGACGACGACGATGAGCACGGAGAGACCGAGAGAGAGAGAGATGATTTGTTTATCTTGGGTTCTCTCTCGTGTCTCTGCTGTCTGTCTTTCTTTCTTGCGTCTTCCTCTCTCAAATCTCAATCTTATTTGGCCATGTTCTCTGGTCTTTTTCCTCTCTTATCTATCTCTCTGTTTGTCTGTTCTTGTCTTTTTCCCGCTCCTCACTGTCTCTGTCTTCGTGCTCTTGCCTTCTATTCCTCTCACTTCTCTCTCTTCACCACACTCACGACCATAACGCGTTGAATAAACGTTTCTAGTTGATCCTTAAGGTTAAGTTTAGGCGTTG
Source organism: Chionoecetes opilio (assembly GCA_016584305.1). NCBI lineage: Eukaryota > Metazoa > Arthropoda > Malacostraca > Decapoda > Majidae > Chionoecetes > Chionoecetes opilio. Next base: position 14,016 of record JACEEZ010025272.1, on the reverse strand, counting down.
GTTCGGTTTGCTTGAGATGGTCAAGCGAGGAAAGGACACAAGTATAGATGTAAAAAGTACAGAGGTCTAGAAGTTTTACGGTCAAAATCGTTGTTTCAGTTCGGCCTAGTTGGTTAAGGCGCCCAACTCGCTTATGTGTGAAACGCCTGGGTTCGAATCCCGCACCTAGACCGCAAAGAGCTTTGTGCATATTTTTATACTGGCCTTTTTATTTTTATATTTTAATTCCTTTTTATAGTGTCTTGTAACGTCCTCCGCCCTGCCACTCAGAAGACCAAGTTTCGAAAACTCCATAGGTTCCTAATTTACTGTGTCCCCTTGAGCAAGAGCATGAATGTGGTTGGGAGATCCCAGCTTGCCATGGATCGGTCTCTATAAAAGCTACTTACAGTTCATTCTGGAGCGTAATAGCTGGCGATCACGAGTCCAGAAAGAATCAGGACATGGGTGGAATAAACAATACGCATATTACTTATAACCAAGACAACTGTCTTATTCCACAACATAGAAATTTTGCAGCAAAAGTGCATACTGTCGCCCTAACAAGGTCGCTCCCTGCTCGGACGAGGCCGAGTGTACAAAGATTATTTTTTTAATTCATATTATGTCTTTTTTTTTTATCATGACACAGGACGGGCAAGGGTACAACAAAATGAGCCTGGAACACAAAGGCACAGCTTAGTTGCCTAGTCCTATAAAGAAGACAGTAGAGAATAAAGAAGGGGGATGGGTCATTTAGTTCGGGAGGTGTCTTGTCACTCCTCTCCTGAAAAAAATTAACTAGTAGTAGGTATACAAAATTGGTGTCGCTTGTGTGTCAAATACGAGGTAATGTGTGGAGAATGCAAAGGCCGTTGTAACGGTGGGAGGCCAATAAGTCATTTGTGAAGCTTGTCCTTAAGAAACTATGGACATGACAGATGGGGTGAGGGAAAGGCACACGCCACGCACGCACGCACGCACGCACGCACGCAAGCACGCACGCACGGCACGCACACGCAACGCACACAGATGGGTGGGTGGGTGGAGTGGGTGGGTGGGTAGGGTGGGTGGGGGGTGGGTGGGTGGGTGGGTTGGTGGGGGGGGTGGGTGGGTGGGTGGGTGGGTGGGTGGGTGGGTGGTGGGTGTGGTGTGTGTGTGTGTGTGTGGTGTGTGTGTGTGTGTGTGACGTGGCCACCCTGTTTATTAGTCTCTTCTCTTATCCTTTCATCTTTCCTCCAAGAGAATTTACACTTCAACCTCCCTTCATCTTGCCTTCCCTCTTCTCTCCCCTCCTATCCTTTCAGCTTTCCTCCAAGATGAATTTACACTTCAATCATCCCTCCTCCTTGCCTTCCCCTCTTTCTACCATCCTTACCCTCCTTGATCCCTCTTACCCATTCCTCCCCAACCACTCCCTCTCTTTACTCCCAGCACTCTTTCCCCTCCCTTCCCCGTCTCCGCCCCTTTCATCCCATCCCTTCCCCCCTTCCCCCCATCCACTCCACCTCCCATATCCCTCCCTTCTCCCAACCAATTCCCTTCCTCCCCCCTCTTCCCTATCTCTCTCCCCTCTCACTTACCTCTTCGTTCCCCACTACCCCTCCCCCTCACTCCCTCTCCATCCACCTGCTTCGGTGAAACAAATTGTGTTTGGCGTTACACTGCTTTACATTACAAGATCCTTTCTCTTTTTTCCCTGTTCTGTGTGCACGCGCCCGCGATGCCCGTGTTTGGTTATCGTTCAAGCGGCCTTCTCAAAGCATGAAAGAGCCTCTGTTAAGACCACTCCCCGATGCTCCTTTTGATAGCGTCGCCCCGACGTGACTCGGAAGGCAAGCAAGGGGCGGAAGGAACCTTTGTGAATCAACCATTGTGGGTTTTTTTAATTTATTATATTAATTAGTAACACGTAGTGTATGATAATCATATATGTATGTCAATAGTTTGACTGCATTAGATGGGAATAATGACGGATGATTTTGAATGTGGAAAACTGACCAGTATTTTGTATATTAGTGAAGTTATTGTCATTTATGTTGAAGTTGTATGCGAAAACCGTAGTAATTTTCCGCCTGTTTTAAGTTTTTTTGCCCGTTCCAGACTAAACTTGTAACAATTACTGCATTAATGTTCTATTACAATAGGCCATGTTAGTCTTGTCACGTGGGCACCAAAATTTTTATTTGTAACTACATTATTGTGATTTATGGACACTTTTGGAATTTCGAGAAAGCTCAAAATTTCGCGATTCGACGATAGGCCGCCATACGAACCCCATGGGACATTAGTTGACAGTGTAACATTGATTTTTGTTTTTATAGGAATATTTGTGCATCTAAAATAGTAGGTCTCATTAGAGTGTCCAAGGAGGTGCACGTGGGGTCCAAGGACACTAGACCTAAACATGTTGGTTCTGAAATAGTAATGTGGTTGTCATGGTAACCAAAAAATCACCTTGTAAGCTGCACGATTTCGAGATTTTCATTGCCAAGATTTGAAAAAGTAGACAAAATTCCTTCAGGTTGGGATAGTATGAAGCTGTTACAGCATGGGTACCACGAAGTCGATTTAAAGGACACTTCTCAGTTTGGCCCCTAGACTAACAGGACAGTGGATTAAGTGAGATAGAAGGGAAGTATCGCAATTATATATTGAAGTATAGATATTGCTCTTTTTGTTTGGGAAAATTTCTGTTTGACACCGAAATTCACTTTGGTGGACGAAAACAATTTTTTTTTCTGATTAGTTTTGTTGTGGTTTTGAATAATATACAAACTGTTTATGCGGACGTCACTTTTATTTTTTATTTTTGTGATTTGCGACAAAAAATATTAAAAAACAAATTGAACCCAACCGAACATACTACACCTAACATTTACCGAACTATTATAAAATAAAAAATAAAATATATATATATATATATATATATATATCATGATGTTTCAGGGTGACAGAGACACTCGGTATATTGGGGGTTGTTATGCGCAAAGTTTCGCAAGGCACTTGGCACATCAGGCTAAAAATAGTTAAAATTTAATATATTGTTAATGCTAAAAAGGAACATCTAAAAAATTAATTCTAAGAAACAATCACAAAATATTCTAATTTTCTAAACTTACTAACTAATAAATAAAATATAAATTTGTACTTAACGGACCTTGGTGTGTATGCTGTCGAGTGGTAGAGGACTGAATGAACATAGTTTTGTGGGTGACATTTCAGCTTGTGTGGGGCGATCGAAACCGAGAGTCGGGCAATCGAAACAGTGGTAGTCATTGATATTATGTAGTGTTGTGAATGACTTGGTTATTAAGATCAGGGGACAAGTGCTTGATGTGTAGAGCTTCTAATAATTTAGTGTAATAGGGTAGTGTGACTTGGATCAGGTATTAAAGTCATGCATAGAAAAAGGGTGATCTAAATCATGTGATGTGTGAGCGGATTGCAGATTGCGAAGGTGAAGAAATGGTCGACCGTACGTGCAGAAACCTTTATGATCAGAAAGCCTAGGGTTAGATACCTTGTCGTCTCGCGACGAAATACTAGCGTTACCACTAGAAACATTTGAATCATAACTTATGTTAGAAATAAGGGCTTTAAGGTATCGAGTCTTATATATTTGAATGGAGCTTAGGGTAAGAGAATTAGTAAAAATAAATTTAAATTTTGAGTTAGGAAGATGTGATAAGTAGATCATGAGTTTTTTCCGAATGGTCGTAACTGAGATGGCCATAAAATGGGAGTTAACATAGTGTGTGTCTAATATGGGTTCGGGTTCGTTCGACTCTGGGTTGAACTTTTATCTAAGAACTTTGAGATGATTGTTTCAATATAATTTGAGGGGAGCCATTGTTTTGAAAAAAAATTAGAAGGAATTTGATCTCATTATCAAGGAAAACCAATTAGATGAGAACTATTAGCATCTGTGTAGTAGGGTCTTAATAGTATTGATTTTAAAAAAGGTTGGGGATAAATGAAGATATTGAGTTCCTAAGCCAGTGAAAGTAGGTTTTCTATAGACTGATGTGGTAAGGTTAATATTTTTACGAGTAACTAGGATATCTAAAAAATAGTAGCTGATGATGTTTTTCAATTTCATATGTGAACTTAATATTTCGGGTGCTGAGAATTAAGGATACTTCAGACATAAGGGAATGTGCTCGGTATTTTTAAAAAGTAAAAAAGTGTCGTCTAATTATCGTTTATAATAAAACGGTTTAAAAAGTTTAGGACTTAGACAGCCACATGTCTCATGGTGACATAAAAAAAGCATAGCAAATGAAGGACCCAGGCACGATCCCATGGAAAAAACCATCAGTTTGGACATAAAGTTTTTTTTGTTCATGGGATCGTGCCTGGGTCTTCATTTGCTAATGTTTTTTATGTCACCATGAGGACAATGTGGCTGTCTAACTGTCCTAAAAGTTTTTAAAACCTTTTTATTATAAAACGATATGTAGACGACACTTTTTATTTACTTTTAAAAATTACGAGCACATTCCCTTATGTGTCTGAAGTACTTAATTCTCAGCACACAAATATTTAGTCTCACATATGAAATGAAAAAACAATTTCATCACTACCATTTAGAATCCTAGTACTCGTAAAAATAATTACCTTACACCTCAGTCTATAGAAAACTACTTTCACGGCTTAGGAACTCAATATGTTCATTTATTCCTAACTCTTTTTAAAATCAATACTATTAAGGGACCTACTACAAAGATGCTATAGGATTCTCATCTTAATTGGTTTTCCTTGCTAATGAGATCAAATTCCTTACTAATTTTTTCCAAAACAATGGTACCCCCTCCAAATTAATTGAAACAATCATCCAAAGTTTAGATAAAACGTTCAACCCAGAGTTTTTTTTTTTTCGAACGAACCCGAAACCCATATAGACACACACTATGTTAAACTCCAATTTTTTTTATGGGCCATCTCAGTTACACCATTCGGAGCAAAAAAAACTGAATGATTTACTTAAGTAACATTTCCTAACTCAAAATTTTATTTATTTTACTAATTCTCTTACCCTAAAGAACTCATTTCAAAATAAAGACTCTATACCTAAAGCCCGTATTTCACAACATAATTTATGAAATTCAAATATTCTAGTTGTAACGCTATGATACGTCGGCGAGACGACAAGGAATCTAACCCTTAGCTTTTGCAGCAAAAGGTGTTTCTGCAGTACGGTCGACCCAATTTCTCACCTTCGCCAATCTTGCAATCGCTCACACTCACCATGATTTAGATCACCCTTTTTCTATGAATGACTTAGTATCCTATCCAAGGCACACACACTACCTGTGAACTAAATTATTAGAAGCTATACACATCAAGCACTTCCCCCTGATATAATAACCAAGCATTTCACAACAAAACTAAATATACTCAAATGACTACCACTGTTTCGATTGCCCGACTCTCGGTTCGATTCGCCCACACAAGCTGAAATTGTCACCCACAAAACTAGTGTTCATTCAGTCCTCTACCAACTCAGACAGCATAAAACCAAGGTCCGTTATGTACAAATTATATTTTATTTATTAGTTAGTAATTTTAGAAAAATATAGGAATATTTTATGTTCTTAGAATTAATTTTTTAGATTTCGCTTTTTTTTAGGCATTAACAATATTATAAATTTTAACTATTTTAGCCTGATGTGCCAAGTGCCGTGGCGAAACGTTGCGCCATAAACAACCCCCAAGTATACCGAGTAGTGGTCTCTGTCCACCCCTGAAAATCATGATGAATCTACAAGGGAAAATCAAACTTATAGTATATATATATATATAATAGAATTATATATTATATAGATTATATATATAAAGTAACTTGCGACAGAAACAGGTGACAGATTAATTCAAAAAACAAATTCAAAACTCACCAGAAAAAATAGTCGTCCACCAAAGTTAAATTCGGTGTCAAACTGGAACAATACCTTGTTTTTGTTACTATCAATCTTTTTCTGTGATAAACCACCACTGCTACTACTGCCAACCACTACTATACTAACCACTACTAGTACTACTATACCACTTACTACTACTTACTACTTACCACTACCCGCACTATTACTACTAATACTATTACTACTACTTATTATATTATCTATTACCACTACTACCATCACAACACACAAATACTTTTTACTACGAGTACTACTATTACTACTACTACTACTACTACTACCAATATTTAATCCCTCCGCACCTCAGTCGTCATACATGCGATGCCTCAGGGAGTGTCTGAACCATGAAGCTCAATCGTCAAGTCTCCTAAGTAACTTCGAGGCAAAAGTTTAAAAGCTTTAACTCTCTCTCTCTCTCTCTTCTCTCGCTCTCTCTCTCTCTCTCTTCTCTCTCTCTTCTCTCTCTCTCTCTCTCTCTCTCTCCTCTTCTCTCTCTCTCTCTATTCTCTATCTCGCTCTCATCTCTCTCTCTCTCAATCCCCACCAGATTCACCCCGACCGCACACACACCCTACTTTCCCCACCAGATTCACCCCGACCTCCCACACACCCTACTTTCCCACCAGATTCACCCCGACCTCCCACACACCCTACTTTCCCCACCAGATTCACCCGACCTCCCACACACTCCTACTTTTCCCCACCAGATTCACCCCGACCTCCCACACACCCTACTTTCCCCCCTACCTTACCCTCCCTTCCCCCATCACCCATTCTCCCATGCGTGACGGAACAAACAAGCCCTTTATCCCCATCCAAAGTCAACACCAACTCCTCCTCCTCCTTCCTGGTCTTCCACCCTTTTAACACACCCTCCTCCTCCTTCTCCTCCTCCTCTTCGTCAACACCTCTTCCTCCTACCAACCTGTCCCTATCAATTGATATACTCTATTCTCCATCATCGCCTCCCTCTCTTCCTTCCCTTCTCCCTTTCCTCCCTCCCTCCCTTTCTTCCACGTTAAAGAAATACCCTCGGTCAGTATGCGGATCTTTAATTCATTTGTGTTCATTTCCTAATCCTTTCGAATCTGAACTTATCTGAATTGAATCTGAATCGGAACTTATCGGAACTGAGATGTGTCTGCCGCGCCCTGAAGGATGGTGTGGAGGACTTGCACAGATCACATAGGCTAGATCATTACAAAGGGCACCGGTATCCTGGACGACTCTGTTCTTACACCTACAATGAAGTAAAATACGGTAAATTCAGAGTCATACTTTCCTTCTTTTTTTCTCTTTTTTTTACGTGAAGCCTATAGCGCCTATAGGCTATTATGTTTTTCCTTGAGGCGTCAGATGGTTGGCCCTGCACATTCTGGAGGGTCGTGATGGTTGGCCCTCGACCGAATCCTCCTCCATTCACTATTACTACTCTCATTAAGCTCCCTTCACACATTCCATAATCGAACCACGAAGCGCCATCAATTTGATTATTGACGCTATCGTGAAATTTGACCACGATAAATGTAGACTACGATAGCCTCACAACAATGTCCACGCTGCCTGTACGTATGTGTCATGATGTCGTAAGATGGTCACGATGGAGTCATGACAGCTGTAAGACTACGTCACGAATGGAAAATCAACGGTCATTTTGTCGTCACGATAGAGGTACGATAACCACGACAGTGCCTTGACGGTGCCATGAACGTATCACGATGGCGTCAAGTGCTAGCCCCACACGTGGGGTTGCCATGGTGATGGAAAAGGAAGGGTGGTAGAGATGAAGGCGGGATAAACAAGGGTGGGTGTTTTGGTGATGGATAATGGGGGGAAACGGGGGAGGGGGTTGTAATAAAGAAGAGGGTGTTGGTGGGGAAACGGGGGGAGGGGGCTTGGGGATGTAGAAGGGCGTTTTTTGGTACGTTGGTGGGGATGGGGAACAGTGGGGGGTTAAAAAGGGGGGTGGGGTTTAACCTGTGGCGGGGAAAGTAGGGGGTTTAAAGGTGGGGGAGGGGGTGTCCCCTGTGGCAAAGGGAGTGGGGGGTAGGAAGTAGGGGGAGGGGGGGTGTAAACTCGTGGCGAGGGACTAGGCCCTAGGGTGTTTTTTTTTTTTTTGGAGTCGCGGGGGGTGGAGGTAAATGAAAGGGGGGGTTTGGAAGGGGAAAGGGGGTGAAAAAAAAGGGGGGGAAGGTAGGGGTTGAAAGCGCGTTTTTAAACGGTTTCTTATCGTCAGGAAAAGACATAAGACGATCACGGTAGGGGTCAAAGCTTTTACATAGATAACGATAGGGGTCACGATGGGACTTAGGATAGCCTGCGTTGGGTACAAAATGGGGACCCTTCCCGTTTTTTTAGTGCACCCCACAAATTTTTCGTGGCCTCGGCCGAGCGCGTCACCAGCGTCACGATCGGTCACGAGGACCCATAACCAGGTATGGGGCGGGGCGCATTGCATTTTTGGCGCTTTCGGGGTTTTCCTTTATGGAATGTGTAAAGGGACCCTTCCCAACACCACGAAAAATACAAGAAAAAAATTTAACCCCAAAAAAAAACGTAAAATTGGGGCCCCAAAAAAAATTCCCCCTTTCGTGTCATTTCTCAAGCTATTTTCCCGTGTTTTGTGTGCCCCCGGGGGGAAAACATAAAAAACAAAAGGGAAAAATAAGGAAGCCCCAAGGGGCCGCGAGGCCTAAGTGGAGTTCCTGTCCCCTAAAAATACCTAATCCCCTTTCATCCCCACCCATGAATTCCAGCTCCTTTTTTAAAGCCCCAAATGACTCCGCACTAACTACCTTTTATACTGGGGACCATTCCATTCTTTTCCCCTACCCTTTTTGGAACCATTTTTTTCCCTATTTTTTTTTAAAATCTACGCTTTTCCAGCTTGAACCCCTTTACTTCTTTTTTTTCCCCGGGTTTAAAAGCCGTAAGAATTTTTCCCTACCTCTCCTTTTTTAAAACCCTTTACCCACTTAAAAAATTTTCTATCAGATCCCCCTTTTACTCTCCCGTCTCTCGATTGAGTGAAATTTTTAAATTTAACTTCAATTCATCTCATAAAAAAAGTTACGCCCCCCTTGTATCATTTTGGCATCCTTCTCTGCATTGTTTCTGGGCAACACTATATCCATCCTGAAAATTTTGGAGAAAAAAAACGGGAACCCCCAAAAGTCTAGGTGGGGCCCTAACTAGACCCAAGATAAAGCTTTAAAATTTAACTTCCGCCCCCTTTCTACTTTTAACACTTCTGGTAATGAATTAATACTCATTAGTTTATTTCGGGCCCTCAAATACATTTTTTCCAAAGGTGGGAAAGGTCTGGGTCACCTACCCCAAAGATTTTTTCACTTTTCTGATTTTTCAGCGTTTACGGTTATGGTGATCAAATACCAGGGTTTTTTTTTACCAACATTAAAATAACCGCTGCATTTACAATAAAAATTCCATCTGCCATCTGACTGCCCATCGTTAAATTTTTCTAAATCTCCCGAATATGTTTACATCAGAATTGATCCAATAATCACTACCTAACTTAGTACCCTCAGCAAACTTGGGATATCATGCTAATCCCACTATCCAAGTGTTTATGTTAAAACAAAAAAAGTAATGGAACCCCAAAAAAGACCCGTGGGAAAATCACTTGTCCCCGTCCCCATTCAAAATTTTGAAAAACCCTTTTAAATTTTAACCCTTTGGGGGGCCCATTACTTGCCCCAAAATTGATCCAAGAAGAACCTTTCCCCTTAAAAACCATGAGCCCTAACCTTTTTTTAAGGGGTCGCTCGGGGGGTACTTTGTCAAAGATTACTTTAAAATTTGAGATAATTAAAAATCATAATCTTTTTTTATTATCTGCCGGCCCCTAAACTTTCCTAAATAATCAATTAAATTGGGAAGGGCATACCTACCCTTGGTTTAATCCCCTGTTTTGGGAAACATGATCAAACCTTTTTTATCTAAGGACTCTTTAATGTTTTTTTTCCAAAAAAATAGATTCCCAAAATTTACCCCCCCACTATGTTAGACTTACGGGGGATAAAATTTTACTTTAAGGGCCCCTTTTCTCCCTTTTTAAAAATGGGTACAACATTTCTTTCCCCAAATAAGGGGACATCGCCTATCGCAACCCCCTTTCCCAAAAATGTGATCAGTCTTTACTAACAACCTCCTTGCATTTTCCTTTTAAAACCCCCGGGATACACTTCATCTGGGGCCTGGGGGATTTAAAAATTTTTTCATTTTATCTATACCCTCTTCCCCCATTTCCCCAGTTATCACCAAAATTTTTTGGTTTCTCCCTTAGGGATTAAAGGAATGCAAAGGGAAAAGGGGGAGCGAGAGGAAAGAAGAGAAGGGGAGAGGGGGAAGAGAGAGAGAGAAGGGGAGGGGGGAGAGGAGGAAGAGAGAGAGAAAAGGGGAACGAGAGGGGGGGAAAAGAAAGGGGACGACGGGGGGGCGAAGGGGGAAAGGGAGAGAAGGGGAGAGAGAGAGATGATTTGTTTTTCTTGGGTTCTCTCTCTTTTGTTCTTCTTTTTTTCTTGCTTTTTTCCTCTCTCAAAAATCAATCTTATTTGGCCCTGTTTTCTGGTTTTTTCCCTTTTTCTTTTCTTCTCTCCCCGTTTTGTTTGTTTTTGTTTTTTCCCCTCCTCACTGTCTCTGTTTCGTTTTTTTTTGCCTTCTATTCCCCCACTTTCTCTCTTTCCCCCCACTCACGACCAAAAACGCGTTGAATAAAGTTTCTTGTTGATCCTTTAAAGGGTTTAAATTTTGGGGTTTGGGTTCCCGGGTTTTCTTTAGATGGTCAAAACGAGGAAAGGACACAAATATAGATGAAAAAATACAGAGGGTTGAATTTTACGGGCAAAATCTTTGTTTCGGGGTTGGCCCCGTTGGTTAAGGCGCCCCAAATCGCTTTTTGGAAACGCCGGGTTCGAATCCCGCACCTGACCCCAAAGAGCTTTGTGGGATATTTTTATACTGGCCTTTTTTATTTTTTATTTTTAAATTTCCCTTTTTTTAGTGTTTTTGGGAACGTCCTGCCCTGCCACTCAGAAGACCAAGGTTTTGAAAACTCCATAGGTTCCTAATTTTTTGTTCCCCGAGCAAGGCAAAGGAAAGTGGTTGGGGGATCCCAGCTTTTCCCAGGATCGGTCTCCCCACCACATCTCATGCGCTTGCTCAAGGGGAACAGTAAATTAGGAACCTGATGGAGTTTCGAACCTTGGTCTTCTGAGTGGCAGGGCAGGACGTTAAAGACACTATAAAAAGGAATTAAATAATAAAAATAATAAAAAGGCCAGTATAAAAATATGCACAAAGCTCTTTGCGTCAGGTGCGGGATTCGAACCCGCGTTTCCATAAGCGAGTATGGCGCCTTAACCAACTAGGCCAACCTGACAACAAAGATTTATGACGTAAAACTTCTATACATCTGTACTTTTACATCTATACTTGTGTCCTTTCCTCGCTTTGACCATCTCAATGCAAACCGGAACCAACGCTACTTAACCTTACTGATCAGACTAGAAACGTGTATTCAACGCGTTATGGTCGTGAGTGTGTGAAGAGAGAGAGTGAGAGGAATAGAAGGCAAGAGAACGAAGACAGAGACAGTGAGAGAGAGGGAAAAAACAAGAAACAAAGACAAACAGAGAGAGAGAGAAAGAGAGGAAAAAAGCCAGAGAACATGGCCAAATAGAGAGTGAGAGTGAGAGAGGAAGAAAGCAAGAAAGAAAGACAGACAAGCAGAGACACAGAGAGAACCCAAGATAAACAAATCATCTCTCTCTCTCTCTCTCTCTCTCTCTCTCTCTCTCTCTCTCTCTCTCTCTCTCTCTCTCTCTCTCTCTCTCTCTCTCTCTCTCTCTCTCTCTCTCTCTGTCTCTCTTTCTCTCTCTCTCTCTCCTTTGCATTCCTTTAATACCTAATGGGAGAAACTCAAAGATATTGTGATAACTAGGGAAATGGTGGAAGAGGGTATAGATAAAAGGAAAATTTTAAATCGCCAGGACCAGATGAAGTGTATCCCAGGGTATTAAAGGAATGCAAGGAGGTTGTTAGTGAGACGTTAGTGCACATTTTTAGGAAATCGGTTGCGATAGGCGATGTGCCATTATTGTGGAGGAAAGGAAATGTTGTACCCATATTTAAGAAGGGAGACAGAGGACTAAAGTCAAATTATCAACCCGTAAGTCTAACATCAGTGGTGTGTAAATTATTGGAATCTATTATTGCAAAAAACATTAGAGAGTACTTAGATAAACATAGTTTGATCAATGATTCACAACATGGATTCACCAAGGGTAGGTCATGTCTTACCAATTTATTGAGTTATTATAGGAAAGTTTATGGGACGGCAGATAATGATAAGGATTATGATATAATATATCTCGACTTTAGTAAGTCATTTGACAAAGTAGCACACGAGCGACTCTTAAATAAGGTTAGGGCTCATGGTATAGATGGGAAGGTTCTTCATTGGATCAGAGCTTGGCTAAGTAATAGGCAACAAAGGGTTACAATTAATGGTTCTAAATTTGAATGGGGACTGGTGACAAGTGGAGTTGCACAAGGGTCTGTTTTGGGTCCATTACTATTTTTGATTTACATCAACGACTTGGATAGTGGGATTAGCAGTGATATCAGCAAGTTTGCTGATGGTACTAAGTTAGGTAGGATTATTGGATCACAGTCTGATGTATACATATTGCAGGGAGACTTAGATAAACTTAACGAGTGGGCAGTCAGATGGCAGATGGAATTTAATATTGATAAATGCAGCGTTATGAATGTTGGTAGAAAAAACCCTGGTAATAGATGCACCATAAGCAATGTATCGCTGAAAAGATCAGAATGTGAAAAAATATCTTGGAGTGAGGGTGAGCCCAGACCTCCGACCTAGGAAATAATGTATTGAGGCCAGAAATAGAGCTAATAGAGTATTAGGATTCATTACCAGAAGTGTTAAAAGTAGAAGTGCGGAAGTTATTCTAAAGCTTTATCTTGCTCTAGTTAGGCCTCACCTAGACTATGCGGTTCAGTTTTGGTCTCCATATTACAGGATGGATATAGTGTTGCTAGAAACAATGCAGAGAAGGATGACCAAAATGATACAAGGGATGCGTAACTTTTGTTATGAGATGAGATTGAAGTTATTAAAATTACACTCACTCGAGAGACGCAGAGTAAGGGGCGATCTGATAGAAGTTTTTAAGTGGATAAAGGGATTTAATAAAGGAGAGGTAGGAAAAGTTCTTACGGCTTTTAACCAGGGTAGAACAAGAAGTAACGGATTCAAGCTGGAAAAGCGTAGATTTAGAAAGGAAATAGGGAAAAACTGGTTCACAAATAGGGTAGTGAACGAATGGAATGGTCTCAGTAGACAGGTAGTTAGTGCGGAGTCATTAGCGAGCTTTAAAGAGGAGCTGCATAGGTTCATGGATGGGGATGAAAGGTGGATGTAGGTAGTGTTAGGTGACAGGAACTACCACGTGTAGGCCTCGCGGCCTCTTGTAGCTTCCTTATTTTCTTATGTTCTTATGTTCCCTCCGGACACACAAAACACGGGGAAAATAGCTTGCAGAAATGACACGAGGGAATAATTTTTTCTGCCACAATTTTACGTTTTTTTGGTGTGAATTTTTTTCTTGTATTTTTCGTGGTGTGGTAAGCTCCCTTCACACATTCCATAATGGAAACCACGAACGCGCCAACAATGCAATGCGCCAGCGCCGTCATAGTCCTGGTTATGGGTCCATCGTGACCGATCGTGACGCTGGTGACGCGCTCGGCCGAGGCCACGAAAAGTTAGTGCGTGCACTAAAAAATCGGGAAGCTCCCTGATATTTGTACCCAACGCAGTGCTATCGTAAGTCTATCGTGACGCTATCGTTATCTATGTAACAGCTTAGTGACACTACCGTGATCGTCTTATGTCTATCGTGACGATAAGAAACCGTTACACGCGCTTTCAACCCCACCTTCCCCCCTTTTTTGACCCCCCCTTCCCCTTCACCCCCCTTTTATTACCCCCACCCCCGCGACTCCATACACCCTAGGGCCTAGCCCCCGCCACGAGGTGAACCCCCCCCCCCCCAACCCCCTCCCCCCCCCC
>JACEEZ010025271.1:197276-213784 GCA_016584305.1 Chionoecetes opilio | reverse complement strand
ACACACACACAAACACCAACAAACCACACACAAAAAAAAAACCAACCCCCACACACACCACACACACACACACACACACACACACACAACACACACACACACACCCCCCTTACACCAACAAAACCCACACAACACCACAACACACACACAACCTCCACCACACACACACACACACACACCACACCACACACCACACACACACACACACACACAACCACACACACACACACCCACACACACACACACACACACACCACAAACACCCCACACACACACACACACACACCACACACCACACACACAACACCCCCACACACACACACACAACACACCAACAACACACAAAAACACTAACACACACCCTCATGAAACAAAGGAACACCCGATGATCAAAAACACACAAAAACGAGAACAAAAGTCTCATTACAGCAAACAAACCCCATAAAAAAAGACCACAACAACAACAAACAACGGGATATATGAGAAGGTGAGACAGCGATACAGGGGAAAATATATAGGGAGAAAAAAATGGAAACAAAACTAAAACACATCCAGAAATAAAGATAGATAGCTATTGGTTAATTAATAAAAAATTAATTAATCATGGGTAACACTCTTTGGGAGGAGCGCCGATCGCCAATCCTGAAGAGCATCCTACCATCCACTCCGACCTTTATAGTCTACTACTCTTAAAAGTTCAAATATGGGGGACCAATAATGGCCCAGATCTAACTCCAAGCTGTACAACTCTTAAAAGTTCCAAGATGAATGAACAACCATGGTCCAGATCTAACTCCAAGTCTATTACCCAAAAAGTTCCAAGATGATTGACCAACCACATCTAAGGATCTTACTCCAAGCTGCTTAACCCTTAAAAGTTCAAGATAATGACGGACCAAATATGGACCAATTCCAATATGATGCACCTATCAAAGACCAATCCAACTCCCACATATTTGTTTTATACTGGAGGATATAATTCTTATCCTGAAACTGCGGGAGCAAATAAAATTTTTAGTGCCACCATGCGGGAATGTGAGAAAAACATGATCATTACAGATTGGGTCAAATCACATCAACATCAAGGTTGTAGAAATTGCATCCGGGATTATATCTAAATTTTAACCAAAAGTATTGGGTTGAGGGATGTTTTGGTTGGGAGTTGAAATAGCTGGGGCGAAGGGTACAAGTCGCTTGCGGAGACGGTTGAGGTGAATTCAGGTGCCACAAAATTGGGATTTTGTCCCAAGATTTAGAC
This sequence comes from Chionoecetes opilio, assembly GCA_016584305.1. Lineage (NCBI taxonomy): Eukaryota > Metazoa > Arthropoda > Malacostraca > Decapoda > Majidae > Chionoecetes > Chionoecetes opilio. The sequence goes on along the minus strand of JACEEZ010025271.1, from coordinate 212,526 downwards.
GGGGTTAAATTCATGTATTTATGCAGTCGTTTATCTGAAGGTAAGCATAGGTTCCGTTGTAAACCCTACCTTTTATATAAACCACTGATAAATACTTGAATATCCCTTCAAAAGTCCCAAGATAGACACAAAATATCCCAACGCCAAGACCTACATCCCAAGATCTTTTTTTTGGCAATAAACCCAAGGGTTGGTAAAAATCTGCGTACATCGTAATGAGCAGATGGTGGTGTGTGTTATCGAGAGCTGCATCAAGGCGTATATGTGACACAATAAATAGACTTTTACGAAAGTCGGCCTGGTTTTTGTATGCAATTTAAACACTGGCGGTTTCGTTTCCGCAGGTAGCTCAAGCAGAGCCTTCAGAAGGGCTTGCCAACGCCCACGTGGTACTGGATGGACATGACAAGGAATTCCCCCCTGGGAAAAAAATTAAGAATTTGAAGAAGGTAGTCTATAAAGAGTGTTGACCCGAAATTATGAAGGGCGTGGAATGAATCAATTTAAGGAACATCCTCCAAGAAATAAAGATTTATAAATATATATAAAAGACGACGTATATCAAAAATGGACACGTGAATATGAAAGATATATTAATAATAGAAATCATCATTATTAGATACACATCATTCAGGAGGAAACTGCATACATGGAATGATAAGGTAACCAGAAGGAGGAAAAGACCATGAGTGACAGGAAACACAAAAACACAAAAAAATCACAAAATTTATCTCATAAACACAACTAAAACACACACACCCACCCACACACAACCACACACCACAGACACACAACACAAACACATGACAACAAACAACACACATCGCAACACAACACACGCACACACCACACACACACACCACACACACACACCACACACACGTACACACACACACACACACACACACTTACACACACAAACACCCACACACACATACACACACACACCACACACACACACACCACACACCAACACACACACACACACCAACACACACCACCCCACACACACACACACACACACACACACAACTCACACACACAAACACACCCACACACACCACACACACAAACACCACACACACAAAACCACACACACAAACACACACACACACACACACACCACACAAACAACACACACACACACACACACACACCACACACACACCACACCCACCAACACAATAACACCCCCTCATGAAACAAAGGAACACCATGATCAAAAACACACAAAAACGAGAACAAAGTCTCATTCAGACAAAACAAACACCATAAAAAAAAGACCCACAACAACACAATACACAGGATTATGAGAAGTGAGACATCGATACAGTGAATATATGAGGGGAGAAAAAAATGGAACAAAACTATAAACACATCCAGAAATAAGATAGATAGCTATTGGTTAATTAATAAATAATTAAGTAATCATGGTGAACAGTCGTTGGAAGGAGCGCCGATCAGTAATCCTAAAAGGAAAAAGGAAAGCATCCTACATCCTACTCCCCTGTATAGTCTACTACTCTTAAAAGTTCAAATATGGTGGACCATATGGGCCATATCTAACTCCAAGCGTACAACTCTTAAAAGTTTCCAAGATGAAATGACCAACCATGGTCCAGATCGAACTCCAAGCTCTATTACCCGTAAAAGTTCCAAGACGATTGACCAACACTCTAAGGATCTTACTCAGCTGTTCTACCTTAAAAGTTGCAAGATAATTACGGACCAATATGGACCAGATTTCCAATATGATGCACCTATCAATGACCAATCCTAACTCCTACATATTTGTTTTATACTGAGATAATAATTTTTTTTAATCCCTGAACTGCGTAGCAATCACTTTTTTGTGAGTGGCCACCATGTCGGGAATGTGGAAAAACAGTGATCATTACAGAATTGGATGCAAATCATCATCAACATCAGGTTGTAGAAATTTGCATCCGGCATTATATCTATTTTACCCAACTATTGGGTTGAGGTATGGTTGTGGTTGGGAGTTGAAATAGCTGGGCGAATGTAGCAGTTTTGCTTGCGAGAGACGGTTGAGGTGAATTCAAGGGTGCCACACATTTGGATTTTGTCCAAAGAATTTAGACGGATTAATTCATGTATTTAGGCAGTCGTTTATCTGAAGTTAAAAAAAGGCTAGGTTTCGCGTTGTACCGTACCTTGATATAAACCCTGATAAATCTTGAATAATCCCTTCAAAAGTCCAAGATAGACCAAAATATCCAACGCCAAGACCTACATCCAAGATCTTTTGGCAAATAACCAAGGATTGGTAAATATCTGCGTACATAGTAATGAGGCAGAGATGGGGTGTGTGTTATCGAGGCTGACATCAGGCGTATATGTGACACAATAAGTAGACTTTTACGAATTCGGCCTGGTTTTTGTATGCATTGAAACTGCGGTTTCGGTTTCGCAGTAGCTCAGCAGAGCCTTCAGGAAGGCTTGCCACAGCCACTGGTTACCTGGATGGACTATGAAACATGGAATTCCTGAATAGAATGAAGAAGGTAGTCTATAAAGAGCGTTGACCAAGAAAATTAAATGAAGGGCGTGGAATGAAATCAATTTAAGGAACATCTACAAGAAATAAGATTTATAAATATATATAAAACGCCGTAATACAAGATGGAAACGTGATATAGAAATATATTATTAATATATAAAATAATCAGTATTAAGATACACATCAAATTCAGGAGGAACTGCTACATGGAAAATGATAACGTAAACAAGAAGGAGGAAAAGAACCATTGAGTGACAGAGAAACACAAAAACACAAATCGACAAAATATAATTATAAAACACAACTAACACACACCACCCACCCACACACAGACACACACCCACAGACACACACACAAACACATACACAAACACACACATCGCACACAACAACACGCACACACACACACCACACACCACACACCACGTACACACCACACACACACACACCACTTACACACCCAACACACACACACACATACAACACACCACACACCACTCCACAACACACACACTCCACCACACACACACACACACACAACACACACGAACTACACACACCCACATAACACAACACACCCACAACACACACACACCACCACACACACCACACACACACACACACACACACACACACACACACACACACACACACACCACACACACACACACACAACACTACACACACCCTCATGAAACAAAGAACACCCGATGAATCAAAAACACACAAAAACGAGAACAAAAGTCTCCATTACAGCAAAAAACAAACACCATACAAAAAAAACACAACAACAACAAAACAACAGGGATAATATGAGAAGGGTGAGACCAGCGATACAGGTGAATATATGAGGGGGATTTTACAAAATGGAACAAACTAAACACATCAGAAATAAGATAGATAGCTATTGGTTATTAATAAATAATTAGTATCATGGGGAACAGTCGTTGGATAGGAGCGCCGAATGATAATCCTGAAAGCTACCTACCATCCTACTCCGACTGTATAGTCTATTACTCCTAAAATTTTCAAATATGGCGGACCAATAATGGCCCAGATCTAACTTCAGCTGTACAACTCTTAAAAGTTCCAAGATGAATGACCACATGGTCCAGATCTACTCCAAGCTCTGTTACCCGTAAAAGTGCCAAATGATTGACCAACCACATCTAAGGATCTTACTCGCACGCTGTTCTACCCTTAAAAGTTGCAAATAATGCGGACAGAAATATGGACCGATTCCCAATATGATGCACCTTCAATGACCAGATCCAACTCCCACATATTTGTTTTATACTGAGGATAATAATTTTTATCCCTGAAACTGCGGGTAGCAATCAATTTTTAGTGCTACCAGTGCAGGAATGTGAGAACATGATCTTACAGAATTGGATGCAAATCACATCAACATCAAGGTTTGTAGAAATCTGCATCGGCATTATATCTAATTTTACCAAACTATTGGGTGAGGTATGGTTGTGGTTGGGAGTTGAAATAGCTGGGGCGAAGGCAGGCAAGTCCGCTTGCGAGAGACGGTTTGAGGTGAATTCAGGGGTGCCACACATTGGGATTTTGTCCCAAGATTTATAACGGGATTATTCATGTATTTATGCGTCGTTTATCTGAAGTAAGCATAGGTTCCCCGTTGGGTACCGTACCTTCGATAATAACCACTGAAGAAATACTTGAATATCCTTCAAAGTCCCAAGATAAGACACAAAATATCCCAACGCCAAGACCCACCTCCCAATATCTTTTGGCAAATAACCAAGGATTGGTAAATATCTGCGTACATCGTAGTTAGGCAGATGGTGGTGTGTGTTATCGAGAGCTGACATCAAGGCGTATATGTGATACAATAAGTAGACTTTTACGAATGTCGGCCTGGTTTTTGTATGCAATTGAAAACTGCGGTTTCGGTTTCGCAGTAGCTCAGCAGAGCCTTCCGGAAGGCTTGCCACAGCCCACGGGTTAACTGGATGGACTATGACAAGGAATTCCTGAATAAGAATTGAAGAAGGTAGTCTATAAAGAGTGTTGACCAAGAAATTAATGAAGGGCGTGGAATGAAATCAAATTTAAGGAACATCTACAAGAAATAAAGATTTATAAATATATATAAAAGACGACGTATACAAAAGATGGAAACGTGATATAGAAAGATATATTATAATAGAAAATATTCAATATTAAGATACACATCATTCAGGAGGAAACTGCATACATATGAATAAGGTAAACAAGAAGGAGGAAAAGAACCATGAGTGACAGAGAAACACAAAAACACAAATCAACAAAATATAATTATAAAACACAACTAAAACACACACACCCACCCACACACAAACACACACACACAGACACACACACAAACACATACACAAACACACACATCGCACACAACACACACACACACACACACACACACACACACACACACACACCACACACACACAACACACACACTCACACACACACACACACACACACACACACACACACACACACACACACACACACACACACACACACACACACACACACACAGCGCACACAACACACACACACACACACACACACACACACACACACACACACACACACACACACACACACACACAGAGCATCCGCACACAAACACACACACACACACACACCACCACAACACAACACACACACCCACACACACACACACACACACACACACACACACTAACACAACACCCTCCATGAAACAAGAAACACCCGATGATCAAAAACACACAAAAACGAGAACAATGTCTCATTACAGCAAAACAAAACACACCATCAAAAAAAAGACCACCACAACAACAAACAACAGGGATATATGAGAAAGGTGAGACGCGATACGGTGAATTATGAGGGTGAGAAAAAAATGGAAACAAACTAAAACACATCCAGAAATAAAGATAGATAGCTATGTTAATTAATAAATACTTAATTAATCATGGGGAACACTCGTTTGGAGGGAGCGCGCATCGGCCAATCCTGAGAGCTTCCTAAACCCATCCTACTCCGTACTGTAAGTCTACTACTCTTAAAGTTCAATATGGGGGGACATAATCCCCAGATCTAACTCCAAGCTGTACACTCTTAAAAGTTCAAGATTGAATGACCAACCATGGTCCCAATCTAAAACTCCCAGCTCTTTACCCGTAAAAGTTCAAGATGATTGACCAACCACATCTAAGGATCATACTCACGCTGCTCTACCCTTAAAGTTTCAAGATAATGACGATTCAAATATGGACCGATTCCATATATTATGCACTTATCATGACCAATCCATCTCCCACATATTTGTTTTATACTGAGGATAATAATTCTTAGCCTGAAACTGGGCGGGAGCAAATCAATTTTTAGTGCCACCAGTGCGGGAATGGAGAAAAACGATGATCATTACAGAAATTGGATGCAAATCACATCAACCTCAAGTTGTAGAAATCTGCATCCCGGCATTATAATCTAATTTTAACCCAAACGTATTGGGTTGAGGTATGGTTTTGGTTGGGAGTTGAAATAGCTGGGCGAATGGCAGCAAAACGTCGCTTGCGAGAGACGGTTGAGGTGAATTCAGGTGCCACACATTGGGATTTGTCTCACAAATTAGACGGATTATTCATGTATTGTATGCAGTCGTTTTATGGCTGAAGGTAAGCATATGTTCGCGTTGTACCGTAACCTTTGATATAAACCACTGAATAAATATTGACTATCCCTTCAAAAGTCACAAGATAGACACAAAATATCCACCGCCAAGACATACTCCCAAGATCTTTTGGCAAAAAACCAAGGATTGGTAAATATCTGCGTACATCGTATGAGGCAGATGGTGGTGTGTTTTATCGGAGCTGACATCATAGGCGTATATGTGACACAATAAGTAACTTTTACGATGTCGGCCTGGTTTTTGTATGCAATTGAAACTGCGGTTTTCGGTTCGCAGTAGCTCAGCAGAGGCCTTCAGAAAGGCTTGCCACAGCCCACGGGTAACTGGATGGAACCATGACAGGAATTCCTGAATCTAATTGAAAAGGTAGTCTATAAAGAGTGTTGACCATAAATTATGAAGGGCGGTTGAATGAATCAAAATTAAGGAACCTACAAGAATAAAGATTTTATAAATATTATAAAGACGACTTATACAAAAGATGGAAACGTGATATATAAAGATATATTATAATAGAAATAAATCAGCTATTAAGATACACATCATTCATGAGGAAATAACTGCATACTGGAATGAAGAAGGTAAAAGAAGGAGGAAAAAACCAGAGTGACAGAGAAACACAAAAACACAATCACAAAATATATTTATAAAACACACCCTAAACACCACATCCCCACCCCACACAAACACACACACACATACACACAAACACAAAACACATACACAAACACACCATCGCACACACCACGACGCCACACAACACACACACACCACACACACACACACACACACACTTACACACACACACACACACACACACTTACACACACAAACACACACACAATCACACCATACACCACAACACACACACACACACACACACACACACACAACACACACACACACACACACCCACACACACCCACACACACACAACACACACACACACACACACTCAACAGCCACACACACACACACACACACACCACACCACACACACACACACACACACACACAACACACACACACACACACACACACATCACACACAACACAAACCACACACACACAATGGCACACACACACACACACACACACACACACACATAGCACCGGCACACACTAACACACACCCTCATGAAACAAAGGAACACCCCGATGATCAAAAAACACCCTAAAACGAGAACAAAAGTCTCATTACAAGCAAAACAACACCATAAAAAAAGACGCACACAACAACACTACAACAGGGATATATGAGAAAGGTGAGACAGCGATACAGGTGATATATGAGGGGAGAAAAATGGAAATAAAACTAAAACACATCCAGAAATAAAGATAGATAGCTATGTTTAATTACTAAATAATTAAGTAATCATGGGGAACACTCGTTGGAGGGAGCGCCGCATCGATAATCCTGAAGAGCATCCTACCCATCCTAACTCCGACCTGTATAGTCTACTACTCTTAAAAGTTCAATTATGGGGACCATAATGGCCAGATCTAACATCCAATCTGTACAACTCTTAAAAGTTCGGAAAAAAAAACCAAGCTGAATTACCCAACCATTGTTCCAGATCTACCTCCAAGGCTCTATACCCGTAAAAAGTTCCACGATGATTGACCAACCACTATCTAAGGATCTTACTCAGCTGTTCTACCCTAAAATTGGCAAGATATGACGGACCATATGGACCAAGATTCCATAGGATGCACCTATCAATGACCAGATCCAACTCCCACCATATTGTTTTATACTGGAGGATTAATAATTCTTATCCATGAAAATGCGGGAGTCAATCCAATTTTTAGTGCCACCAGTGCGGAAGGTGAGAAAAACAGTGATCTTACAGATTGGATGCAAATCACATCAACATCAAGGTGTAGAAATTTGCATCCCGGCATTAATATCTATTTAACACCAAACGTATATGGTTGAGTATGGTTTGTGGTTGGGAGTTGCATAGCTGGGGCGAAGGCAAGTAAAAAAAAAAAAAAAAAAACCAGTCGCTTGCGAGAGGACCGTGAGGTGAATTCAGGGTGCCACACATTGGAATTTTGTCCGAAGTTTAGACGGGATATTCATGTCTTTATTCAGTCGTTTTATCTGAAGGTAAGCAATAGTTCCGTGTACCGTAACCTTGATATAAACCACTGAATACATACTTGATAATCCTTTCAAAAGTCCCAAGATAGACACAAACATATCCCAACGCCAAGACCTACATCCCAAGATCTTTTGGAAATAACCAGGATTGGTAAATATTCTGCGTACATCGTAGTTAGGCAATGGTTGGTGTGTGTTATTCGAGAGCTGCATCCATGCGTATATTGACACAATAAGTAGACTTTTGACGAATGTCGGCTGGTTTTTGTTGCATTGAACTCACTGCGGTTTCGGTTTCGCAGTAGCTCAGCAGAAGCCCTCAGGAAGGCTGTCCACAGCCCACGGGTTAACTGGATGGACTATGACAAGGGAATTCTGAATTAAGAATTGAAGAAGGTATCTTAAAGAAAAAAAAGTGGGGGGGGGGGGGTTTTGAAAACCAAGGAAAATTCATGAAATGCGTGGAATGAAATCAATTTAAGGACATCTACAAGATCAAGATTTATAAATATATATAAAAGACGACGTATACAAAAAGATGGAAACGTGATATAGAAAGATATATATAATAAGAAAATCATAGTATTAAGATTCACATCAGTCAGGGAGGAAACTGGCATACATGGAAAATGAATAAGGTAACAATAAGGAGGAAAAGAACCATGAGTGACACAGGGAAACACAAACACACAAATCAACAAATATAATTATAAAACACAAGTAAGACACACACCGACCCAACCACACACAAACACACACACAAGACACACACACAAACACATACCAAACACACACATCGCACACAACACACACAACACACAAACACCCACACACACACACACACACACGACACACACAACGTACACACACAACTACACACACACACACCTTACACACACAAACACACACACACACATACACACACCAACACCCACACACACACACACCACACACCACACTGAACACACACACACACACACACACACACACACACTACACACACACACACAACTCACACACACACTCAAACACAACACACACACCACACACACACATACACACATGCACCACCACACAGACACCACACACGTACACACCACACACACACACACACACCACACACACACACACACCCACACCACACACACAAACTAACACACACCCTCATGAAACAAATGAACACCGCCGATGATCAAAAACACCAAAACCGAGAACAAAAGTCTCATTACAGCAAAACAAACACATAAAAAAAAGACCACAACAACAACAAAACACAGGGATATATGAGAAGTGGTTAGACAGCGATACATGTGGAATATATAGTGAGAAAAAATGGAAACAAAACTAAAACACATCCAGAAGATAAGAAGATAAGCTTTGGTAATTAATAAATAATTAATAATCATGGGGAACACTCGTTGGAAGGTGCGCCGAATCGGCCAATCCTGACGAGCATCCTACATCCTACTCCCGACCTGTATGTCTACTACTCTTAAAGGTTCAAATATGGGGGACCAATAATGTCCCAGATCTACTCCAAGCTGTACAAGCTCTTAAAAGTTCCAAGATGATGACCAACCAGGTCCAGATCTTACTCCAAGCTCTATTACATAAAGTTCCAAGATGATTGACCTAACCACATCTAAGGATCTTACTCCAAGCTGTTCTACCCTTAAAGTTGCAAGATAATGACGGACCAAATAGACCAGATTCAAATAGCTGCACCTATCATGACCGATCCCAACCCTCAACACATATTTTTTTTTATACTGAGTATAATAAGTTTTATCCCTGAAACAGCGGAGCAAATCAATTTTTAGTGCACCAGTGCGGAAATTTGAGAAAACGTGATCATTACAAATTGGATGCAAATCAATCACATCAAGGTTGTAGAAATTTGCATCCGGCATTATATCTAATTTTAACCCAACGTATTGGGTTGAGGTATGGTTGTGGTTGGGATTTGAATAGCTGGGGCAAGGGTAGGCACGTCGCTTGCGAGAGACGCTGTGAGGGTGCATTCTTGGGTGCCACAGACATGGGATTTGTCCCAAGATTTAGACGGGATTATTCATGTATTTATGCATTTCGTTTATCTGAAGGTAAGGCATAGTTCCGGTGTAACGTACCTGATTATAAAAACCCACTGAATAAATACTTGAATAATCCCTTCAAAGTCCCAAGATAGACACACTAATATCTCAACGCCAAGACCTACATCCAAGATCTTTTGGCAGAATAACAAGGATTGGAAATATCTGGGTACTCGTAAGGAGGCAGATGGTGGTGTGTGGTTTATCGAGAGCTGACATCAAGGCGTATATGTGCACAATAAGTAGACTTTTTACGATTTCCGGCATGGTTTTGTGTATGCAATTGAAAACTGCGGTTTCGGTTCGCAGGTAGCTCACAGAGCCTTCAGGAAGGCTTGGGCCACAGCCCACGGGTTAACTGGATGGACTATTGACAAGGAATTCCTGAATAAGAATTGAGGAGGTAGTCTATAAAGAGTGTTGCCAAGAATTAATGAAGGGCTGGAATGAAATCAATTAGGAACATCTACAAGAATAAAGATTTATAAATATAATAAAGACGACGTATACAAAAGATGAAACTTGATATAGAAAGATATATTTACAATAGAAAATAATCATAGTATTAACATAACATCATTCAGGAGTAAACTGCATACATGTAAATTACTAAGGTAAACAAGAAGGAGGAAAAGACCGTGAGTGACAGAGAAACACAAAACACGAATCAACAAAATATATTATAAAACACACTAAAACACACACACCCACCCACACACAACACCCACCCACACACAACACACACGCACTACACACACACGACCACACACACACACACACACACACACACACACACACACACACACACACACACACACCACACACACACACACACCAAACACACACACGACACACACACACGACACACCCACACTAACACACACCCTCATGAACAAAGGAACACCCTATGATCAAAAACACACAAAAACGAGAACAAAAAGTCTCACACCAGCAAAACAAAACCATAAAAAAGACCACAACAACAACAAAACACAGGATAATATGAGAAAGGTGAACAGCGATACAGGTGAATATATGAATGGCAGAAAAAATGGAAACCAAACTAAAACACATCAGAAATAAAGATAGATAACCTAATGGTTAATTAATAAATAATTATTAACCATGGAAACACTCGTTGGGTACCCCGCATCTCCATCCTGAGAAGCATCCTAACCATCCTACTCCGACCTGTATAGTCTACTATCTTAAAAGTTCCAATATGGGGACCATAATGGCCCAGATCTACCTCCAAGCTGTACAACTCTTGCTTAAAATTTTCCAAGATGAATGACCAACCTGGTCCAGATCTAACTCCAAGCTCTATTACCCGTAAAATTTCCAAGATGATTGACCAACCACATCTAAGGATCTTACTCCAAGCTGCTCTACCCTTAAAAGTTGCAAGATAATGACGGACCAAATATGGACCAGATTCCAATATGATGCACCTATCAATGACCAGATCCAACTCCCACATATTTGTTTTATACTGGAGGATAATAATTCTTATCCCTGAAACTGCGGGAGCAAATCAATTTTTAGTGCCACCAGTGCGGGAATGTGAGAAAAACGATGATCATTACAGAATTGGATGCAAATCACATTAACATCAAGGTTGTAGAAATCTGCATCCGGCATTATATCTAATTTTAACCCAAACGTATTGGGTTGAGGTATGGTTGTGGTTGGGAGTTGAAATAGCTGGGGCGAAGGGCAGCAAGTCGCTTGCGAGAGACGGTTGAGGTGAATTCAAGGGTGCCACACATTGGGATTTTGTCCCAAGATTTAGACGGGATTATTCATGTATTTATGCAGTCGTTTATCTGAAGGTAAGCATAGGTTCCGTTGTACCGTACCTTGATATAAACCACTGAATAAATACTTGAATAATCCCTTCAAAAGTCCCAAGATAGACACAAAATATCCCAACGCCAAGACCTACATCCAAGATCTTTTGGCAAATAACAAGGATTGGTAAATATCTGCGTACATCGTAATGAGGCAGATGGTGGTGTGTGTTATCGAGAGCTGACATCAAGGCGTATATGTGACACAATAAGTAGACTTTTACGAATGTCGGCCTGGTTTTTGTATGCAATTGAAAACTGCGGTTTCGGTTTCGCAGTAGCTCAGCAGAGCCTTCAGGAAGGCTTGCCACAGCCCACGGGTTAACTGGATGGACTATGACAAGGAATTCCTGAATAAGAATTGAAGAAGGTAGTCTATAAAGAGTGTTGACCAAGAAATTAATGAAGGGCGTGGAATGAAATCAAATTTAAGGAACATCTACAAGAAATAAAGATTTATAAATATATATAAAGACGACGTATACAAAAGATGGAAACGTGATATAGAAAGATATATTATAATAGAAAATAATCAGTATTAGATACACATCATTCAGGAGAAAACTGCATACATGGAAATGAATAAGTGTAAACAAGGAAGGAGGGAAAAGACCATGAGTGGACAGAAGCAACACAAAACACAAATCACAAAATATAATTATAAAACACAACTAAAACACACACAGGACTCCCCCACGACACAAACACACACACACAGCCACACACACAACACATACACAAACACACACATCGCACACAACACACACACACACACACACACACACACACACACACACCACACACGTACACGCAGCACACACACACACACACTTACACACACAAACACACACACCACATACACACACCCACACACACACCACACACACACACCACACAAACACTACACAGCACACCACAACCACGCACACAGCACACACACACACACACACACACACCCACACACACACACACACACACACACACACAACACACACCCCCACACACACACACCCACACACACACAACCACACACACACACAACACACACACACACACACACACACACACACCTAACACACACCCTCATGAACAAAGTAACACCCATGATCAAAAACACACAAAAACGAGAACAAAATCTCATTACAACAGCAACAAACCCCTAAAAAAAAGACCCACAACAACAACAAAACAACAGTGTATATGAGAAAGGTGAGACAGCGATACAGGTGAATATGAGGGAGAAAAAATGGAACAAAACTAAAACACATCCAGAATCAAAGATAGATAGCTATTGTTAATTTAATAAATCAATTAATTAATCATGGGGACACATCGTTGAAGGAGCGCCGAATCGCCCAATCCTGAAGCGCAGTCCTACCATCCTACTCCGACCTGTATAGTCTACTACTCTTTAAACCTCAAATATGGGGGACCAATAATGGCCCAGATCTAACTCCAAGCTGTACAACTTCTTAAAGTTCCAAGATGAATGACCAACCATTGTCCAGATCTAGCTCCAAGCTCTATTACCCTAAAAGTTTCCAGATGATTGACCAACCACATCTAAGGTCTCCTCAAGCTGTTCTAACTTAAAAGTTGCAAGTAATGACGGACCATATATGAACCAGATTCCAATTATGATGCACCTATCAATGACCGATCCAACTCCCACAATTTGTTTTATGACTGGAGGAATAATAATTTTTATCCCTGAAACTGCCTGGATGAAATAATTTTTAGTGGCCAACAGTGCGGGAATGTGAGAAAAAACAGTGATCATACAGAATTTGGATGCAAATCACATCAACATCAAGTTTGTAAAATTTTGCATCCGCATTATATCTAATTTTACCCTAAACGTATTGGTTGAGGTATGGTTTTTGTTGGTTGGGGAGTTTGAAATAGCTGGGGCGAAGGGTAGCACGTCGCTTGCGAATACGTTTGAGGTGATTCAGGGTGCCACACTATGGATCTTTTGTCCCAAGATTTAGACGGGATTATTTATGTTTACAAGTCGTTTTTATCTGAAAAGGAAGCATAGGTTTCCGTTGTACCGTACCTTGATATAAACCCTGATAATACTTGATAATCGCCTTCAAAAGTCCCAGATTAGACACAAAATTCCAACAGCCATGACCTACATCCCAAGATCTTTTGGCAAATACCCAGGAATTGGGGGTAAATTATCGCGTACATCGTAATGAGGCAGATGGTGGTGTGTGTTTTTATCGAGAGCGGACTTCAAGGCGTATATGTGACACATAGTAGACTTTACGAATTTCGCCTGGGTTTTTGTATGCAATTGGAAACGCGGTTTCGGTTTCGCATAGCTCAGCAGAGACCTTCAGGAAGGCTTGCACCGCCCATCGGGTTACCTGGATGGACTATGACAAGGAAGTCCTGAATAAGAAATTGAAGACGGTAGTCTATAAGAGTGTTGACCAATAAATTAATGAAGGTCTTGGAATGAAATCAATTAAAGAACATCTACAAGAAATTAAAGATTTATAAATATATAATAAAAGACGACGTATACAAGATGGAACGGTATAAAAGATATATATGAATATAAATAATCAGTATTAAGATACACATCATTCAGGAGGAAACTGCATACATGGAAATGAATAAGGTAAACAAGAAGGAGGAAAAGAACCATGAGTGACAGAGAAACACAAAAACACAAATCAACAAAATATAATTATAAAACACAACTAAAACACACCCACCCACCCACACACAAACACACACACACAGACACACACACACAAACACATACACAAACACACACATCGCACACAACACACACACACACACACACACACACACACACACACACACACACACACGTACACGCACACACACACACACACTTACACACACAAACACACACACACACATACACACACCACACACACACACACACACACACACACACACACACACACACACACACACACACACACACTCACAAACACACACTCAACA
>JACEEZ010025271.1:189776-194776 GCA_016584305.1 Chionoecetes opilio | reverse complement strand
AAGATTCTCATTACAGCTGAACAAAAACCTAAAAAAAAGACCACAACACACACCACACAACAGGGATATAGGAGAAAGGTGAAGACAGCGATACAGGTGAATATTGAGGGGAGAAAAAAATTGAAACAAAACAAAACACATCCAAATAAAGATAGATTGCTATTGGTTAATTATAATAATTAATTAATCATGGGAACACTTCCGTTGAGAGGAGCGCCGAATCGCCAATCTGAAGAGGCATCTACATCCTACTCCGACCTGTATAGTCTACTACTCCTAAAAAGTTCAAATAATTGGGGACCAATAATGCCCAGTCTAACTCCAGCTGTACAATCTCTAAAAGTTCCAAATGATGACCAACATGTCCAGATCTAACTCCAAGCTCTATTACCCGTAAAAGTTCCAAATGATTGACCACCACATCTAAGGATCTTACTCCAAACTGTTTCTAACCCTTAAAAGTTGCAAGATAATGACGGACCAAATATGGCCAGATTCCAATATGATGCACCTATCAATGACAGATCCAACTCCCCATTTGTTTATACTGAGATATAATTCTTATCCCTGAAACTGCGGGAGCAATCAATTTTTGTAGTGCACCAGGTGCGGGAAGGTGGAGAACACAGTGATCATTACAGAATTGGATGCAATCACATCAACATCAGGTTGTAGAATTTGCATCCGGCATTATATCCAATTTTTACCCAACGTATTGGTTGAGTATGGTTGTGGTTTTGGAGTTGAAATAGCTGGGGGCGAAGGGCAACAGTCGCTTGCGAGAGACGGTTGAGGTGCTAGTCAGGGTGCCACACATTGGGATTTTAGAATCCCAAGATTTTAGACGGGATTATGCATGTATTATTCGTCGTTTTATCTGAAGGTAATCATAGGTGCCGTTGTTACCGTACCTTGATATAAACCACTGAATAAATCTTGAATATCCCTTCAAAGTCCCCAAGATAGACACAAAATATCCAACGCAAAGACTACATCCCAAGATCTTTTGGCATAATAACCAATGATTGGTAAATATCTGCGTACACAATCGTAGTTAGGCAGATGGTGGTGTGTGTTAATCGAGAGCTGACATCAGGCTATATTTTGATCACAATAAGTAGACTTTATACGAATGTCGGCCTGTTTTTGTATGCAATTGAAAAACTGCGGTTTTCGGTTTTCGCATTAGCTCAGCAAGCGCCTTCAGGAAGGCTTGCCACAGCCCACGGGTTAAACTGGATGGGACTATGACAGATTCCTGAATAACGAATTGAAGAAGGTAGTTCTAAAAGAGTGGTTACCAAGACATTAATGAAGGCGTGGAATGAAATCAATTTAAGGAACATCCTACAAGAATAAAGATTTATAAATATATATATAAAAATACGACGTATACATAAGATGGAAACGTGATATAGAAAGATATATTTAATAGAAATAATCCGTATTAGATACACATCCATTCAACAGGAACTGCATACATGAAATGAATAAGGTAAACAAGAAAGAGGAAGAGAGACCATGAGTGACAGAGAACAACAAACACAAATCAACAAAATATAATTATAAAACACAACTAAAACACACACACCCACCCACACACAAACACACACACACAGACACACACACAAACACATACACACACACACATCGCAGACAACACCACATCCACACACACACACACCACACACATACACACACGTACACGCCACACACACACACACACTTACACCACAAACACACACACACATTACACACACCACACACACACAAACACACTCACACACAAAACAACACACACACACACACACAACTCACACACACTCACACACACACACACAGCACACACCACACACACACACACACACACACACACACACACCCACACACACACACACTACACACACACACACCCCACACTAACCCCACCCTCATGAACCAAGGATCACCCGATATCAAAAAAACACAACAACCGAGAACAAAATTTCTCATTAAGCAAAACAAACACAATAACAAAAAAAAACCCGAACAACAACAAAAACAAACAGGGATATATGAGAAAGGTGAGACAAGCGATACAGGGAACTATATGAGGGAGAAAAAATGGAAATAAACTAAAACCATCCATAAATAAAGATAGATAGCTTAATGGTTAATTAATTAAATAATTAATTACTCATAGGTAACGACTCGTTGGAGGAGCGCCGCATCGCAATCCTGAAGAGCATCCTACCATCCTAACTCCCCGACCTGTTAAAGTCCTACTACACTTAAAAGTTTCACATATGGGGGACCAATAAGGGCCGCATATCTAACTCCAAGCTGTACAACTCTAAAAGTTCCAAGATAATGACCACCCATGTCCAGATCCTACTCCAGCTCTATTCCCGTGTAAAAGTTCCAGAATTGATTGCCACCCACATCTAAGGATCTTACTCAAGCTGTTCTACCTTAAAAGATTGTCAGATAATGACGGACGCAATATGGACCAATTCCAATATATGCACCCTATCAATGACCAGATCCACTCCCCTATTGTTTTATACTGAGGATACTTCTTAACCCCTGAAACTGTGGGAGCAAATCATTTTAGTGCTCCCGTGCGGGAATTGTGGAAAAACCGTGATCATTACAGAAGTGGATGCAAATCACTCAACTCAATGTTGTAGAATCTGCATCCGCCATTATACTATCTTACTTTAACCCAAACGTATTGGGTTGAGGTTTTTTTGTGTTTGGGAGTTTAAATAGCTGGGGCGAAGGGCGCAAGTCGCTTGCGAGAGACGGTTGAGGTAATTCAAGGGTGCCACACATTGGGATTTTGTCCCAAGATTTAGACGGGATATTCATGTATTTATGGGCCCAGTCGTTTATCTGAGTAAGGCTATAGGTTCCGTTGTACCGTACCTTGATGTAAACCACTGAATAAATACTTGAATAATCCCTTCAAAGTCCCAGGAATAGACACAAAATTCGCAACGCAAGCCTACATCCCAAGATCTTTTGGCAACTAACCAAGGATTGGTAAATATCTGCGTACAGCGTAATGAGGCAGATGGTGGTGGTGTGTTATCGAGAGCTGACATCAGCGTAATATGTGACACAATAAGTAACTTTTTACGAATGTTCGGCCTGGTTTTTGTATGCAATTGAAACTGCGTTCGGTTTCGCAGTAGCTCCGCAGAGCCAACAGGAATGCTTGCCTAACAGCCCACGGGTTTAACTGTTGACTATGACAAGGATTCCTGAATAATAAATTGTAAGAAGATCGTCTTAAAGAGTGTTGACCAAGAAAGTTATGAAGGGCGTGGAATGAAATCAAATTTAAGGAACATCTACAAAAATACAGAATTTAGAAATATATATAAAAGACCGAAACGTATACAAAAGATGAAACGTTGATATAGAAAGATATATTAATAGAAAATAATCAGTATTAGATACACATCATTCGGAGGAAACTGCATACATGGAAAATGAATAAGTGTAAAACAGGAGGAAAAGAAACCTGATTGACAGAGAAACACAAATCCACAAATCAACAAAATCTAATTATAAAACACAAACTAAACACACACACAAGACCCACCCACCACAAACACCACACACAGACACACACACAAACACATACACAACTACACACCTCGCACGACAACACACCACACACACACACACAACACCACACTACACAACATCAAGACACACACGTACACACACACACACACTACACACACACTACACACACAAACACACACACACACTAACAAACACTCACACACACACACACACACCACAACCACACCCACACACACAACACACACCACACACACACACGCACGCACACTTACATAAAACACACAAACACAACCACACACATACAACCCACCACCCACACCACACACACACCACACACACACCACACATTCACACACACACACACAACTCCACATCACACACTCAAACACACACACACAAAACACACACACACACAACACACACACACACACACACACACACACACACAGTACACAGCACACACACACACACAACACCCCCCACACACACACACACCCACCACACACACACACACCCAACACACACAAAAAAACACACACTAACACTACACCGTCATGAAAACAAAGGACCACCTATGATCAATACACACAAAAACGAGACAAAAGTCTCATTACAGCAAAACAAACACCATAAAAAAAAGACCACAACAACAACAAAACAACAGGGATATATGAGAAAGGTGAGACAGCGATACAGGTGAATATATGAGGGAGAAAAAATGGAAACAAAACTAAAACACATCCAGAAATAAGATAGATACCTAATGGTTATTAATAAATAATTAATTAATCATGGGAACACTCGTTGGAGGGAGCGCCGCATCGCCAATCCTGAAGAGCATCCTACCATCCTACTCCGACCTGTATAGTCTACTACTCTTAAAAGTTCAAATATGGGGGACCAATAATGGCCCAGATCTAACTCCAAGCTGTACAACTCTTAAAAGTTCCAAGATGAATGACCAACCATGGTCCAGATCTAACTCCAAGCTCTATTACCCGTAAAAGTTCCAAGATGATTGACCAACCACATCTAAGGATCTTACTCCAAGCTGCTCTACCCTTAAAAGTTGCAAGATAATGACGGACCAAATATGGACCAGATTCCAATATGATGCACCTATCAATGACCAGATCCAACTCCCACATATTTGTTTATACTGGAGGATAATAATTCTTATCCCTGAAACTGCGGGAGCAAATCAATTTTTAGTGCCACCAGTGCGGGAATGTGAGAAAAACGATGATCATTACAGAATTGGATGCAAATCACATCAACATCAAGGTTGTAGAAATCTGCATCCGGCATTATATCTAATTTTAACCCAAACGTATTGGGTTGAGGTATGGTTGTGGTTGGGATGAAATAGCTGGGCGAAGGGCAGCAAGTCGCTTGCAGAGACGGTTAGGTGAATTCAAGGGTGC
>JACEEZ010025271.1:161746-187179 GCA_016584305.1 Chionoecetes opilio | reverse complement strand
TGAATAAGAATTGAGAGTGTATGTTGACCAAGAAATTAATGAAGGGCGTGGAATGAAATCAAATTTAAGGAACATCTACAAGAAATAAAGATTATAAATATATAAAGACGAGTATACAAAGATGAAACTGATATAGAAGTATATTATAATAGAAATAATCAGTATAAGATACACATCATCAGGAGGAAACTGCATACATGGAAATGAATAAGGTAAAAAGAAAGGAAAAGAACCATGAGGAAGAGAACACAATCAAAAAAATAATAACAAACAAAAAAACAAACAACACAAACAAAACACACACACAACACACACACAAACACATTACACAAACACACACACCAAAACACACACACACCACCACACACACACACACACACACACAACACACACACACACACACACACACAACACACACACACACACACACACACACACACACACACACACACAACACACACACACACACACCACACAACACACACACACCACACACACACACACACACACACACACACACACACCACACACCACACACCACACACACACCACACACACACACACACACACACACACACACACACACACACACACAACACACACACACACACACCACACACACACACACACACACACACACAACACACACACAACACACACACACCACACACACACACACACACACACACACACACAACACTAACACACACCCTCATGAAACAAAGGAACACCCGATGATCAAAAACACACAAAAACGAGAACAAAAGTCTCATTACAGCAAAACAAAACACCATAAAAAAAAGACCACAACAACAACAAAACAACAGGGATATATGAGAAAGGTGAGACAGCGATACAGGTGAATATATGAGGGGAGAAAAAAATGGAAACAAAAACTAAAACACATCCAGAAATAAAGATAGATAGCTATTGGTTAATTAATAAATAATTAATTAATCATGGGGAACACTCGTTGGAAGGAGCGCCGAATCGCCAATCCTGAAGAGCATCCTACCATCCTACTCCGACCTGTATAGTCTACTACTCTTAAAAGTTCAAATATGGGGGACCAATAATGGCCCAGATCTAACTCCAAGCTGTACAACTCTTAAAAGTTCCAAGATGAATGACCAACCATGGTCCAGATCTAACTCCAAGCTCTATTACCCGTAAAAGTTCCAAGATGATTGACCAACCACATCTAAGGATCTTACTCCAAGCTCGCTTTTACCCTTAAAAGTTGCAAGATAATGACGGACCAAATATGGACCAGATTCCAATATGATGCACCTATCAATGACCAGATCCAACTCCCACATATTTGTTTTATACTGGAGGATAATAATTCTTATCCCTGAAACTGCGGGAGCAAATCAATTTTTAGTGCCACCAGTGCGGGAATATGAGAAAAACGATGATCATTACAGAATTGGATGCAAATCACATCAACATCAAGGTTGTAGAAATCTGCATCCGGCATTATATCTAATTTTAACCCAAACGTATTGGGTTGAGGTATGGTTGTTGTTGGGAGTTGAAATAGCTGGGGCGAAGGGCAGCAAGTCGCTTGCGAGAGACGGTTGAGGTGAATTCAAGGGTGCCACACATTGGGATTTTGTCCCAAGATTTAGACGGGATTATTCATGAATTTATGCAGTCGTTTATCTGAAGGTAAGCATAGGTTCCGTTGTACCGTACCTTGATATAAACCACTGAATAATAACTTGAATAATTCCTTCAAAAGTCCCAAGATAGACACAAAATATCCCAACGCCAAGACCTACATCCAAGATCTTTTGGAAATAACAAGGATTGGTAAATATCTGCCGTAAATCGTAGGTAGGCAGATGGTGGTGTGTGTTATCGATCGTTTACAATCTGGAGGTATATGGACACAATAAGTAGACTTTTACGGAATGTCGGCCTGGTTTTTGTATGCAATTGAAAACTGCGGTTTCAGGTTTCGCAGTAGCTCAGCAGAGCCTTCAGAAAGTTGACACAGCCCACGGGCAACTGGATGGATATGACAAGGAATTCGTGAATAAGAATGAAGAGGTAGGTCTATAAAGAGTGTTTGACCAAGAAAAGTTATGAAGGGCGTTGGAATGAAATCAAATTTAAGGAACATCTACAAAAATAAAAGATTTATAAATATATATAAAAGGGGACGACGTATACAAAAGATGGAAAACGTGATATAGAAGATATATTATTAATAGAAAATAATCAGTATAAGATACACATCATTCAGGAGGAAACTGCATACATGGAAAATTGAATGAAAAAGGTAAACAAGAAGGAGGAAAAGAACATGAGTGACCAGAGAAACACAAAAAACACAAAATCAAACAAAATATAATTATAAAACACAACTAAACACACACACCCACCCAACCACAAACACACACACAAAGACACACACACAAAAAAACAACACAAACACAACACATCGCACACAACCACACACACACACACACACACCACAACAAACCACACACAGTACACAAACACACACACACACACCACACTTACACACACAAACACACCCACACACATACACACACCACACACACACACATACACGACACACACACACACAAAACACCCAATCACACCAACAACACACACTCACACACGCACACACACACACACACACACACAAACACACACACACACCACACACACACAAAACACAACAACACACACCACACACACACACACACACACACACACACACACACACACACCACACACACACACCACACACACAACACCCCCACTAAACCAACACACCTCATGTAAACAATTTAGGAAAACACCCGATGATCCAAACACACAACAAAAAACGAGAACAAAAGTCTCATACAGCAAAACAAACACCATAAAAAAAAAGACCACAACAACAAAAAAACAACAGGGATATATGGAGAAAGGTTGAGACAGCGATACGGTGAATATATTGAGGGGAGAAAAAATGGAAACAAACCTAAAACACATCCAGAAATAAAGATAGATACTTAAATGGTAATTAAAAATAATTAATTAATCATGGGGAACACTCGTTGGAGGGAGCGCCGCATCGCCAATCCCGAAGAAGCATCCTTACCATCCTTACTACGACCGTATAGTCTACTACTCTTAAAAGTTCCAAATATGGGGGACCAATAAGGCCCAGATCTAACTCCAAGCTGTACAACTCTTTAAAAGTTCCAGATGGAATGACCAACCAGGTCCAGATTTAACTTCCAAGCTCTATTACCCGTAAAAGTTCCAAGATGATTGACCAACCACATCTAAGGATCTTACTCCAAGCTGCTCTACCCTTAAAAGTTGCAAGATAATGACGGACCAAATATGGACCAGATTCCAATATGATGCACCTATCAATGACCAGATCCAACTCCCACATATTTGTTTTATACTGGAGGATAATAATCTTATCCCTGAAACTGCGGGAGCAAATCAATTTTTAGTGCCACCAGTGCGGGAATGTGAGAAAAACGATGATCATTACAGAATTGGATGCAAATCACATCAACATCAAGGTTGTAGAAATCTGCATCCGGCATTATATCTAATTTTAACCCAAACGTATTGGGTTGAGGTATGGTTGTGGTTGGGAGTTGAAATAGCTGGGGCGAAGGGCAGCAAGTCGCTTGCGAGAGACGGTTGAGGTGAATTCAAGGGTGCCACACATTGGGATTTTGTCCCAAGATTTAGACGGGATTATTCATGTATTTATGCAGTCGTTTATCTGAAGGTAAGCATAGGTTCCGTTGTACCGTACCTTGATATAAACCACTGAATAAATACTTGAATAATCCCTTCAAAAGTCCCAAGATAGACACAAAATATCCCAACGCCAAGACCTACATCCCAAGATCTTTTGGCAAATAACCAAGGATTGGTAAATATCTGCGTACATCGTAATGAGGCAGATGGTGGTGTGTGTTATCGAGAGCTGACATCAAGGCGTATATGTGACACAATAAGTAGACTTTTACGAATGTCGGCCTGGTTTTTGTATGCAATTGAAAACTGCGGTTTCGGTTTCGCAGTAGCTCAGCAGCGCCTTCAGGAAGGCTTGTCACAGCCCACGGGTTAACTGGATTGACTATGACAAGGAATTCCTGAATAAGAATTGAAGAAGGTAGTCTATAAAGAGTGTTGACCAAGAAATTAATGAAGGGCGTGGAATGAAATCAAATTTAAGGAACATCTACAAGAAATAAAGATTTATAAATATATATAAAAGACGACGTATACAAAAGATGGAAACGTGATATAGAAAGATATATTATAATAGAAAATAATCAGTATTAAGATACACATCATTCAAGAGGAAACTGCATACATGGAAATGAATAAGGTAAACAAGAAGGAGGAAAAGAAAACCTGAGTGGACCAGAGAAAAAAACCAAAACAACAAACAACAAAATATAAGTTTAAAACACAAACTAAAACACACACACCCACCCACACACAAAAACACACACAAACAGACAGCCACAAAACAACCTACACAAAACAACACATCGTACACAACACACACACACACACTCACACACCACACACACACAGTACACGCCACCCACACCACACACACACACACAACACAAACACACACACACACATACCACCACACCATACACACACACACCCACACACACACACACACACACACACACATCACACAACTCACCACACACACAATACACACACACACACACACACACACAAAAACACCACACACACACACAGACACAAACACACACACACACACAACCCACACACACACACGCACAACACACACACACACACAAACACACACACACACACCACACACAACACACACTAACAACACCCTCATGAAAAACAAAGGAACACCCCGATGATCAAAAAACACACAAAACGGAACAAAATCTCATTACAGCAAAACAAACACCTTAAACAAAAAGACCACCAAACAACAAACCAAAAAACAGGGTTATGAGAAAGTGAGACAGCGATACAGGTGAAATATGACGGTGGAGAAAAAAATGCAAACAAAACTAAAAAACACATCAGAAATAAAGATAGGATAGCTAAGGTTAATTAATAATAATTAATAATCATGGGAACACCGGGTGGAGGAGGCCGCACGACAATCATGAAGAGCATCCTACCACCTACTCCGACCTGTATTAGTCTACTACCCTAAAGTTCAAAATATGGGGACCAATAATGGCCCAGATTCTAACTCCAAGCTGTACAACTCTTAAAGTCCAAGTGA
The DNA here is from genome assembly GCA_016584305.1 of Chionoecetes opilio. Classification (NCBI taxonomy): domain Eukaryota; kingdom Metazoa; phylum Arthropoda; class Malacostraca; order Decapoda; family Majidae; genus Chionoecetes; species Chionoecetes opilio. Next base: position 181,907 of record JACEEZ010025271.1, on the reverse strand, counting down.
AGGGACAAACATGGTCGATCTAACCAAGCTCTATACCCGTAAAAGTTCCAAGAGATGACCAAAACCACAATCTAAGTGATCTACTCCAAGCTGCTCTACCCTTTTTAAAAGTGTTTTAGTTGCAAGATAATGACGGACCAAATAGGACCAGATTCCAATTGAATGCACCTATCAATGACCAGATCCAACTCCCACATATTTGTTTTAACGGAGGATAATAATTATTATCCCTGAAACTGCGGGAGCAAATCAATTTTTAGTGCACCAGTGCGGGAAGTGAGGAAAAAACGATGATCATTACAGAATTGGATGCAATTCACACAACATCAAGGTTTAGAATCTGCATCCGGCATTTATACCTAATTTTACCCAAGTATTGGGGTGAGGTATGGTTGGTTGGGAGTTGAAATAGCTGGGGCGAGTGCAGGGCAGCAAGTCGCTTGCGAGAGACGTTTGAGGTGAAATTCAAGGGTGCCACACATTGGGATTTTGTTCCAAGATTAGACGGGATATTCATGTATTTATGCAGTCGTTATCTGGAAGGGTAAGCTAGGTCGTTGTACCGTACATTGATATAAACCACTGAATAAATACTGAATAATTCCTTCAAAAGTACAAGATAGACACAAAATATCCTTTTTCAACGCCAAGACTACATCCCAAGATCTTTGGACAAATAACCAAGGATTGGTAAATATCTGCGTACATCGTAATGAGGCAGATGGTTGTGTGTGTTATCGAGAGCTGACATCAAGGCGATATGTGACACAATAATAGAACTTTTACGAATGTCGGCCTGGTTTTTGTAGCAATTGAAAACTGCGGTTTCGGTGTCGCAGTTAGCGCAGCAGAGCCTAGAAAGGCTTTGCCCACAGCCCACGGGTTAATGGATGGACTATGACAAGGAATCCTGAATAAGAATTGAAGAAGGTATTGTCTAAAGAGTGTTGACCAAGAAATAAAGGAAAGGGCGGGAATGAATCAAATTAGGGAACATATACAAGAAATAAAGATTTAATACATTATATATAAAGACGACGTATATAAAAGATGGAAAACGTGATTAGAACAGATATATTATAATAGGAAAATACAGTATTAAGAGACACATATTCAGGAGAAAAACTGCATACATGGAATTAATAAACTAAGCAAGAAGAGGAAAAGGAACCATAGTGACAGAGAAACACAAAAAACACATATCAACAAAATATAATTATAAACAACAAACGAAAACAACAACCACCCACCCCACACACAAATACACACACACAGACACACACACAAAAAACACACATACACAAAAACACACATCGCACACAAACACACACACCACACACACCACACAACACACACACACACACGGACACGCCACACACCACACACACACACTTCCACACACAAACACACACAACACATACACCACACCACAACCACACACACACAACACACAACCACACACACACACAACACACACACACAAAACCACACCCACACCAACACACACACCACACACACACAACACAACAACACAACTACACAACACACACACCACACACACACACAACCCACCTCACACACACACACACACACACACACACACAACCACACACACACACACACACACACACACACACACAAACACACCACACTAACAACACCCGCATGAAACAAAGGAACACCCGAGATTCAAAAAACACACAAAAACGAGAACAAAGTTGCTCATTACAGCCAAAACAAAAACCATAAAAAAAAAGGACCACAACAACAAACAAAACAAACAGGGGATATATGAGAAAGGTGAGACAGCGATACAGGTTGAAATATGAGGGGAGAAAAAAATGGACCAAAAACTAAAACACATCAGAACTAAAGAAGTACTATTGGTAATAATAAATGATTAATTACTCATGGGAAACACCGTTGAAGGAGCGCCGAATCGCAATCCGAAGAGCATCCGACCATCCTACTCCACGACCTGTATAGTCTATACTCTTAAAAGCTCAACTATGGGGGACCAATAATGGCCCAGATCTTAACTCCCAGCGGTAACTCTTAAAAGTCCAAGATGAATGACACCCATGGTCCAGAATCTAACTCCAAGTTATTTACCCGTAAAAAGTTCCAAGATGATTGACCAACCACATCTAAGGGATCATTACTCCAAGCTATTTAACCCTTAAAGTGGCAAAGATAAGACGGGGACCAAATATGACAAGATTCCAATATGATGCAACTAATCAATGACCAGATCCAAAACTCCCACATATTTGTTTGTATACGGAGGATAAAATTTTTATCCCTGAAACTGCGGGAGCAAATCAATTTTCAGTGCCACCAGTGCCCGGGAATGTGAGAAAAACAGTGATCATACAGAATTGGATGCAAATCACATCCACCAGCAAGGTTGTAGAAAATTTGCATCCGGCATTTATATCTAATTTTACAAAGTATTGGGTAGAGGTATGGTTGTGGTGGGAGTGGAAAATAGCTGAGCGAAGGGTAGCAAGCGCTTGCGAGAGACGGTTTGAGGTGAAATTCAAGGGTGCCACACATTGGGATTTTGTCCCAGATTTAGACGGATTATTCATGTATTTATGCAGTCGTTATCTGAAGGTAAGCAGAGGTTCCGTTGTACCGTACCTTGATATAAACCACTGAATAAATACTGAATAATCCCTTCAAAAGTCCCAGATTAGACACAAAATATCCCAAAGCCCAAGACCTACATCCCAAGATCTTTTGGCAAATACAAGGATTGGCAATATCGAGTACATCGTAATGAGGCAGATGGTGGGTGGGTTGTTATCGAGAGCTGACATCAAGGCGTAATGGACACAATAAGTAGACTTTTACGACTGTCGGCCTGGTTTTGTATGCAAATAAAAACTGCGGTTTCGGTTTCGCAGTAGCTCAGCAGAGCCTTCAGGAAGGCTGCCGAAGCCCACGGGGTTAACTGGATGGACGATGACAAGGAATTCCTGAATAAGAATGAAAGAAGGTAGTCTTAAAAGAGTGTGACCAAGGAAATTTAATGAAGGCGTGGAATGAAATCAAAATTTAAGGAAACTCTACAAGAAAATAAAGATTTAGAATATATACAAAAAAAGACGACGTATACAAAATGGATGGAACGTGAATATAGAAAGATATATTATAATAGAAAATAATCTGTATGAAGATACACCATCATTCAGGAGGAAAACTGATACATGGAAATGAATAAGGTAAGCACGAAGGAGGAAAAAGAACCGTGAGTGACAGAGAAACACAAAAAACCACAAATCAACAAAACATATAAGTATAAAACACAACCTAAAACACAACACCCACCCCACACAAACACAACCCCCAGCACAACACCACAAACACATACCCAAACACACACTCGCATACAACCAACACACACACACACACACACACACACACACACACACACGTACCGCACACACCACCACCACACACTTACACACACAAACACACACACACAAAAACAACCAACTCACACACACACACACTACACACACAAAACACACACACACACACACAAACCACACACACACACACAAAACACACACACACACACACACACACACACATACACACAACACACACACACACACACACACACACACACACACACACACACACACACACACACACACACACACACTACACACACCCTCATGAAACAAAGGAACACCGATGATCAAAAAACACACAAAAACGAGAACAAAAGTTCATTACAGCCAAAACAAACACCATAAAAAAAAGACCACAACAACAACAAAACAACAGGGATATATGAGAAAGGTGAGACAGCGATACAGGTGAATATATGAGGGGAGAACAAAATGGAAACAAAACTAAAACACATCCAGAAATAAAGATAGATAGCTAATGGTTAATTAATAAATAATTAATTAATCATGGGAAACATCGTTGGAAGGAGCGCCGAATCGCCAATCATGAAGAGCATCCTACCATCCTACTCCGACCTGTATAGTCTACTACTCTTAAAAGTTCAAATATGGGGGACCAATAATGGCCCAGATCTAACTCCAAGCTGTACAACTCTTAAAAGTTCCAAGATGAATGACCAACCATGGTCCAGATCTAACTCCAAGCTCTATTACCCGTAAAAGTTCCAAGATGATTGACCAACCACATCTAAGGATCTTACTCCAAGCTGCTCTACCCTTAAAAGTTGCAAGATAATGACGGACCAAATATAGACCAGATTCCAATATGATGCACCTATCAATGAACAGATCAACTCCCACAATTTGTTTTTATACTGGAGGATAATAAGTTTATCCTGAAACTGCGAGAGCAAATTCAATTTTATAAGTGCTCACCAGTGCGTGGGAATGTGGAGAAAAACGATGTTCATTACCAGAATTGGATGCAAATCACACATAAACAATCAACGGTCTGTAGAAATCTGCAATCCGGCATTATATCTAATTTTAAGCCGGAAAAAGTTATTGGGTTGAGGAATGGTTGTGGTGGGAGTTGAAAATAGCTGGGGCGAAGGGCACTGCAAGCGCGCTTTGCGAGAGGACGGTGAAGGTGAATTCAAGGGTGCCACACATTGGGATCTTGTCCCAAGATTTCAGGACGGGGATTATTCATGTATTTATGCAGTCGTTTATTCTGAAGGTAAGCATAGGTTCCGTTGTACCGTACCTTGATATAAAACCACTGAATAAATACGTGAATAATCCATTCAAAAGTCCCAAGATGACACAAAAAATCCCAACGCCAAGACCTACATACCAAGATCTGTTGGCCAATTAACCAAGGATTGGAAAATAGCTGCGTACATGTTAATGAGCAATGGTGGTGTTGTTATCGAGAGCGACATCAAGGCGGTATATGTGACAACAATAAAGTAGACTTTTACGAAATGTCGGCCTGGTTTTTGTATGGAATTGAAAACTGCGAGTTTCGGTTTCGCAGTAGCTCGCAGAGCCTTCAGGCAAGGCTTGCCACAGCCCACGGGTTATCTGGATGGACTATGACAAGGAATTTCATGAATAAAGAATGGACGAAGGTAAGAAGGTAGTCTATAAAAGAGTGTTGACCAAGAAATTAATGAGTGCCGTGGAATGAAATCACAATTTAAGGAACATCTACAAAGATAAGAGTTATAATATATATAAAGACGACGTTATACAAAAGATGGTAAACGTGATATAGAAAAGATTATAATAATAATAGAAAAATAACTCAGTATATTAAAGATACACATCATTCAGGAGGAAACTGGTACATGGAATCTGAATAAGTAAAACAATAAGGAGGAAAAGAACCATGAGTGACCAGAGAAACACAAAAAACACAAATCACAAAATATAATTTAAAAACACAACTAAAACACACCACACCCACCCACACACAAACACCACACACACAGCAGACACACACACAAACACATACACAAACACACACATCGCACACAACACACACAACACCACACACACACACACACACACACACACACACACGTACACACACACACACACACACACTTACACACACAAAACACAACAAAACATACACACACCACACACACACACACACACAAACACACACACCACACACACACACACACACACACCACACACCCCAAATCACACACACACACTCCACACACACACACACACAAAACACACACACACCAACAACACACACACACACACACACACACACACACACACACACACACAAAACACACACACCCCACACACACACACACACAACACACACACACACACACAACTAACACACACCTCATGAAACAAAGGAACACCCGATGATCAAAAACACAAAAAAAACGAGAACCAAAAGTTCATTACAGCAAAAAAAACACCATAAAAAAAAGACCACAACAACAACAAAAAAAAACAGGGATATATGAGAAAGGTGAGACAGCGATACAGGTGAATATATGAGGGGAGAAAAAAAATGGAAACAAATTTAAAACACATCCAGAAATAAAGATAGATAGCTATTGGTTAATTAATAAAAAATTTAATAATCATGGGGAACACTCTTTGGAAGGAGCGCCCGAATCGCCAATCCTGAAGAGCATCCTACCACCCTACTCCGACCTGTATAGTCTACTACTCTTAAAATTTTCAAATATGGGGGACCAATAATGGCCCAGATCTAACTCCAAGCTGTACAACTCTTAAAATTTTCCAAGATGAATGACCAACATGGTCCAGATCTAACTCCAAGCTCTATTACCCTTTTAAAAAAGTTCCATGATGATTGACCAACCACATCTAAGGATCTTACTCCAAGCTGTTCACCCTTAAAAGTTGCAAGATAATGACGGAACCAAATATGGACCAGATTCCAATATGATGCACCAATCAAGACCAGATCCAACTCCCACATATTTGTTTATACTGGAGGATAATAATTCTTACCCCTGAAAACTGCGGGAGCAAATCAATTTTAGTGCCACCAGTGCAGGAATGTGAGAAAAACGATGATCATTACAGAATTGGGTGCAATCACATCAACATCAAGGTTGTAGAGATCTGCATCCGACATTATATCTAATTTTAACCCAAACGTATTGGGTTTTAGGTATGGTTGTGGTTGGGAGTTGAAATAGCTGGGGGGAAGGGCAGCAAGTCGCTTGCGAGAGACGGTGAGGTGAATTCAAGGGTGCCACACATTGGGATTTTGTCCAAAATTTAGACGGGGATTATTCATGTATTTATGCAAGTCGTTTATTGAAGGTAAGCATAGGTTTCCGTTTTTACCGTACCTTGATATAAAAACCCCGAATAAAACTTTAATAATCCCTTCAAAAGTCCCAAGATAGACACAAAATATTCCAACGCCAAGACCTACATCCCCAAAATCTTTTGGCAAATAACCAAGGATTGGTAAATATCTGCGTACATCGTAATGAGGCAGATGGTGGTGTGTGTTATCGAGAGCTGACACAAGGCGTATATGTGACACAATAAGTAGACTTTTACGAATGTCGGCCTGGTTTTGTATGCAATTGAAAACTGCGGTTTCGGTTCGCAGTAGCTCAGCAGAGCCTTCAGGAAGGCTTGCCACAGCCCACGGGTTAACTGGATGGACTATGACAAGGAATTCCCGAATAAGAATTGAAGAAGGTAGTCTATAAGGATGTTGACCAAGAAAATTAATGAAGGGCGTGGAATGAAATCAAATTTAAGGAACAGTACAAGAAATAAAGGATTTATAAATATATATAAAAGGGCGACGTATACAAAAGATGGAAACGTGAATAGAAAAGATATTATTTAAAAAGAAAATAATCAGTATTAAGATACACATCATTCAGGAGGAAACTGCATACATGGAAAGAATAAGGTAAACAAGAAGGAGGAAAAGAACCATTTAGTGACAGAGAAACACAAAAAACACAAATCAACAAAATAATTATAAAACACAACTTAAAACACACACACCCCCCCACACACAAACACACACACACAGACACACACACAAAAACATACACAAAAAAACACACATCGCACAACACACACCAACAACACAAAACACACACACACACACACACACACACACACACACACTAACACACCCTCATACACAAAACCACACACACACATACACACACCACCCAACACCCCACACCCCACACACACACACACACACAAACACACACACACACCACAACAAAACACAACACACACATCACACCACACAACACAACACACACACAACACACACACACACACACAAAAACAAAACACACACACACACACACACACAACACACAAAAACACACACACACCACACAAACCACACAACACACACACACATCAACACACAAACACACACACTAACACACACCCTCATGAAACAAGGAACACCCGGGTGATCAAAAACACAAAAACGAGCAAAAACCCNCAAGTTGCTTGCGGAGACGGTTGAGGGATTAGGTCCACACATGGATTTGTCCCAGATTAGACGGGTATCATGTATTATGCAGTCGTTTATCTGAAGTAAGCATAGTCGTTGTACCGTACTTGATATAAACATGAAAATACTTGAATAATCCTTCAAAAGTCCCAAGATAGACACAAAATATCCCAACGCCAAGACCTACATCCAAGATCTTTTGGCAAATAACCAAGGATTGGTAAATATCTGCGTACATCGTAATGAGGCAGATGGTGGTGTGTGTTATCGAGAGCTGACATCAAGGCGTATATGTGACACAATAAGTAGACTTTTACGAATGTCGGCCGGTTTTTGTATGCAATTGAAAACTGCGGTTTCGGTTTCGCAGTAGCTCAGCAGAGCCTACAGGAAGGCTTGCCACAGCCCACGGGTTAACTGGATGGACTATGACAAGGAATTCCTGAATAAGAATTGAAGAAGGTAGTCTATAAAGAGTGTTGACCAAGAAATTAATGAAGGGCGTGGAATGAAATCAAATTTAAGGAACATCTACAAGAAATAAAGATTTATAAATATATATAAAAGACGACGTATACAAAAGATGGAAACGTGATATAGAAAGATATATTATAATAGAAAATAATCAGTATTAAGATACACATCATTCAGGAGGAAACTGCATACATGGAAATGAATAAGGTAAACAAGAAGGAGGAAAAGAACCATGAGTGACAGAGAAACACAAAAACACAAATCAACAAAATATAATTATAAAACACAACTAAAACACACACACCCACCCACACACAAACACACACACACAGACACACACACAAACACATACACAAACACACACAATCGCACACAACACACACACACAACACACACACACACACACACACACACACACACACACACGTACACACACACACACACACACACACTTACACACACAAACACACACACACACATACACACAACACACACACACACACACACACACACACACACACACACACACACACACACACACACACACACACACACACACACACACACACTCACACACACACACACACACACACACACACACACACACACACACACACACACACAACACACACACACACACACACACACACACACACACACACACACACACACACACACACACACACACACACACACACACACACACACACACACACACACACACACACAACACACAACACACCACACACACAACACACAACACACACAAAACACACACCTCATGAAACAAAGGAACACCCGATGATCAAAAAACACACAAAAACGAGAACAAAAGTTTTCTTTCAGTACAGCAAACCAGACACCATAAAAAAATAGACCACACAACAACAAAACACAGGGATATATGAGAAAGGTGAGACAGCGATACAGGGAATATATGGAGGGAGAAAGAAATGGAAACAAAAAACTAAAAACACATCCAGAAATAAAGATAGATAGACTTTGGTTAATTAATAAATAATAATTAAAATGGGGAACACTCGGTGGAAGGAGCGCCGAATCGCCAATCCTGAAGAGCATCTACATCATACTCCGACTGTAAGTCTTAATACTCTTAAAAGTTCAATCATGGGGGAACAATTAAGGGCCCAGATCTAACTCCAAGCTGTACAACTCTTAAAGTTCCAAAGATGAACGACCAACGGTCCAGATCAACTCCACGCTCTATTACCTCGTAAAGTTCCAGATGATGGACCAACCAATTAAGGATCTTACTCCATGCTGTTCTACCCGTAAAAGTTGCAAGATAATGGACGGACCAAATATGGACCAGATTCCAAGATGATGCACCTAACCAATTGCCAAGGATCCAACTCCCACTATTTGTTTTATCAACTGGAGTATAATAATTTGTATCCCCTGAAAACTGCGGGGAGAAATCAATTTTAGTGCCACCAGTGCGGGAATGTGAGAAAAACAGGGATCAGACAGAATTGGGATGAAATCACACAACATCAGGTTGTAGAAAATTTGCACCGGCATTATATCAATTTAACCCTAACGTATGGGTTGAGTATGGTTGTGGTTTGGGATGAAATAGCTGGGGCGAAGGGTAGCAAGTCCCCGCTTGCGACTAGACGGTTGAAGGTGAATCAAGGGGCCACACATTGGTATTTTGTCCCAAGATTTAGACGGGATTATTCATGTATATGCAGTCGTTTATCTAAAGCTAAGAAAGTTCGTTGTACCGTACCTTGTATAACACTGAATAAATACTTGAATAATCCCTTCAAAACCCACGATAGACACAAACTATCCCAACGCCAAGACACTACATCCCAAGATCTTTGGCAATAACCAAGGATTGGTAAATATCGCGTACATCGTAATGAGGCAAGATGGTGTTGGTGTTATCGAGAGCTGACATCAAGGCGTATATGTGACACAATAGTAGACTTTTACGAATGTCGCCTGTTTTGTATGCCATCGAAAACTGAGGTTTCGGTTTCGCAGTAGATCAGCAGAGACTCCAGGAAGCGCGGCCCACAGCCACGGGTTAACTGGATGGACTTGGACAAGGACTCCTGAATAAAGAATTGAAGAAGTGTCTATAAAGAGTATGTTGACCAATAAATAATGAAGGGCGTGGAATGAAATCAATTAAGAAACATCTAAAGAAATAAAGATTATAACAATATATAAGACGACGTATACAAAAGATGCGAAACGTGATTTAGAACTATATATTATAATAGAAAATAACAGTAGTAAGATAACATCACAGGAGGACACTGCATACATGAAAGGAATAAGGTAAACAGAAGGAGGAAAAGACCATGATGTGACAGAGAAAAAACAAAAAACACAAATCAACAAAAATAATTATAAACACAACTAAAACACCACACCCACCCACACACACACACACACACACAGACACACACACAAACACAGAACAAACACACACATCGCCCACAACACCCCCCACCCCCCCACCCACACCCACACACACACACACACACACACACACACAACACACACAACGTACACACACAACACACACACACACACTCCACACCACAAACACACACACACACATACACACCACACACACACACACACATCACACACACACACACACACACAACACACACACCACACACACACACACACAAAAACTCACAAAACACACACTCACACACATCAAAAACACACAACAACACACACACACACACACAACACACCACACACACACACACACCACAATCACACACACACAACACACACACACACACACAAACACACACACCACACACACACAACACACACATACACACACACACACACACAACACACACAACACACCCCCTCATGAAACAAAGGAACACCCGATGACAAAAACACAAACGAGACAAAAGTATCATTACAGCAAACAAAAACCATAAAAAAAGACCACAACAACAACAAAACAACAGGGATATAGGAGAAAGGTGAGACAGCGATACAGGTGAATATATGAGGGGAGAAAAAAATGGAAACAAAACTAAAACACATCCAGAAATAAAGATAGATTGCTATTGGTTAATTAATAAATAATTAATTAATCATGGGGAACACTCGTTGGAAGGAGCGCCGAATCGCCAATCCTGAAGAGCATCCTACCATCCTACTCCGACCTGTATAGTCTACTACTCTAAAAGTTCAAATATGGGGGACCAATAATGGCCCAGATCTAACTCCAAGCTGTACAACTCTTAAAAGTTCCAAGATGAATGACCAACCATGGTCCAGATCTAACTCCAAGCTCTATTACCCGTAAAAGTTCCAAGATGATTGACCAACCACATCTAAGGATCTTACTCCAAGCTGTTCTACCCTTAAAAGTTGCAAGATAATGACGGACCAAATATGGACCAGATTCCAATATGATGCACCTATCAATGACCAGATCCAACTCCCACATATTTGTTTTATACTGGAGGATAATAATTCTTATCCCTGAAACTGCGGGAGCAAATCAATTTTTAGTGCCAACAGTGCGGGAATGTGAGAAAAAACAGTGATCATTACAGAATTGGATGCAAATCACATCAACATCAAGGTTGTAGAAATTTGCATCCGGCATTATATCTAATTTTAACCCAAACGTATTGGGTTGAGGTATGGTTGTGGTTGGGAGTTGAAATAGCTGGGGCGAAGGGCAGCAAGTCGCTTGCGAGAGACGGTTGAGGTGAATTCAAGGGTGCCACACATGGGATTTTATCCCAAGATTAGACGGGATTATTCATGTATTTATGCAGTCGTTTATCTGAAGGTAAGCATAGGTTCCGTTGTACCGTACCTTGATATAAACCACTGAATAAATACTTGAATAATCCCTTCAAAAGTCCCAAGATAGACAAAAAAATATCCCAACGCCAAGACCTACATCCCAAGATCTTTTGGCAAATAACCAAGGATTGGTAAATATCTGCGTACATCGTAATGAGGCAGATGGTGGTGTGTGTTATCGAGAGCTGACATTCAAGGCGTATATGTGACACAATAAGTAGACTTTTACAAATGTCGGCCTGGTTTTTGTATGCAATTGAAAACTGCGGTTTCGGTTTCGCAGTAGCTCAGCAGAGCCTTCAGGAAGGCTTGCCACAGCCCACGGGTTATCTGGATGGACTATGACAAGGAATTCCTGAATAAGAATTGAAGAAGGTAGTCTATAAAGAGTGTTGACCAAGAAATTAATGAAGGGCGTGGAATGAAATCAAATTTAAGGAACATCTACAAGAAATAAAGATTTATATATATATATATAAAAGACGACGTATACAAAAGATGGAAACGTGATATAGAAAGATATATTATAATAGAAAATAATCAGTATTAAGATACACATCATTCAGGAGGAAACTGCATACATGGAAATGAATAAGGTAAACAAGAAGGAGGAAAAGAACGTGAGTGACAGAGAAACACAAAAAACACAAATCAAACAAAATAAATTATAAAAAACACCCCAACTAAAACACCACCACACCCACCCACACACAAAACACAAACACACAGACACACACACAAACACATACACAACAAAACACACACATCGCCACACAACACACACACACACACACACACACACACACACACACACACACACACGTACGCGCACACACCACACACACCTTAACACACAAACACACCACACAACACATACACACACTACACACACACACACACCACACACACACACACACACACACACACACACATACTCACACACACCACCACTCCACCCACACACAAACAAACACAAACACACACACACACACCACACCATCACAAACACACACACACACACACACACACACACACACCTACACACACAACACACACACACACACACACACACACAACACACACACACACACACACACCACACCCAACCCACTAACACACCCCTTCATGAAACAAAGCACAACCCCGAATGATCAAAAACACACAAAAAACGAGAACAAAAGTCCCATACAGCAAAAACAAACCCCATAAAAAAAAGTACACAACAACAACAAAACAAACAGGGATATATGAGAAAGGTGAAGACAGCGATTACAGGGGAATAAATATGAGGGAGAAAAAAATGGAAACAAAACTAAACACATCCAAGAAATAAAGATAGTAGTAAGGTTTAATAATAAAATAATTAATTTATCAGGGGAAACACTCGTTGGAGGGAGCGCCGCATCGCACTCTGAAGAGATCCTACCATACTACTCCGACCTGTAAAGTCTACTACTCTTTAAAAGTGCAAATATGGGGGACCAATACATTGCCCAGATCAAATCCAAGCTGTTACCAAACTCTTAAAAGTTCCAAGATGAATGGACCAAAACCATGGTCCAAATCTAACTCAAGCTCTATTACCGTAAAAGTTCCAAGATGATTGACCAACCACATAAGGATCTTACTCCAAAGTGCTCTACCCTAAAAGTTGCAAAAGATAATGACGGACCAAATATCGGACAGATTCCAATATGATGCACCATCAATGACCAGATCCAACTCCCACAATTTGTTTTAATACTGGAGGATAATACATTTTTTATCCCTGAACTGCGGGAGAAAATCAATTTAGTGCCCACCAGTGCGGGAAATGTGAGAAAAACGATGATATTACAGAAATTGGATGCAAATCACATCAACATCAAGGTTGTAGAAATCTGCATCCGGCATTATATCTAATTTTAACCCAAACGTATTGGGTTATGGAATGGTTGTGGTTGGGAGTTGAAATAGCTGGGGCGAAGGGCAGCAAGTCGCTTGCGAGAGACGGTTGAGGTGAATTCAAGGGTGCCACACATTGGGATCTTGTCCCAAGATTTAGACGGGATTATTCATGTATTTATGCAGTCGTTTATCTGAATGTAAGCATAGGTTCCGTTGTACCGTACCTTGATATAAACCACTGAATAAATACTTGAATAATCCCTTCAAAAGTCCCAAGATAGACACAAAATATCCCAACGCCAAGACCTACATCCCAAGATCTTTTGGCAATTAACCAAGGATTGGTAAATATCTGCGTACATCGTAATGAGGCAGATGGTGGTGTGTGTTATCGAGAGCTGACATCAAGGCGTATATGTGACACAATAAGTAGACTTTTACGAATGTCGGCCTGGTTTTTGTATGCAATTGAAAACTGCGGTTTCGGTTTCGCAGTAGCTCAGCAGAGCCTTCAGGAAGGCTTGCCACAGCCCACGGGTTATCTGGATGGACTATGACAAGGAATTCCTGAATAAGAATTGAAGAAGGTAGTCTATAAAGAGTGTTGACCAAGAAATTAATGAAGGGCGTGGAATGAAATCAAATTTAAGGAACATCTACAAGAAATAAATTTTATAAATATATATAAAAGACGACGTATACAAAAGATGGAAACGTGATATAGAAAGATATATTATAATAGAAAATAATCAGTATTAAGATACACATCATTCAGGAGGAAACTGCGTACATGGAAATGAATAAGGTAAACAATAAGGAGGAAAAGAACCATGAGTGACAGAGAAACACAAAAACACAAATCAACAAAATATAATTATAAAACACAACTAAAACACACACACCCACCCACACACAAACACACACACACAGACACACACACAAACACATACACAAACACACACATCGCACACAACACACACACACACACACACACACACATACACACACACACACACACGTACACACACACACACACACACACTTAACACCACACAAACACACACACACACATACACAACACCACACACACACACACACACACACAAACACACACACACACACACACACACACACACACACACACACACACACACACACAACACACACACACACACACACACACACACACACACACACACACACACACACACACACACACACACACACACACACACACACACACACACACCACCACACACACAACACACACACACACACACACACACACACACACACACACACACACTAACACACACCCTCATGAAACAAAGGAACACCCGATGATCAGAAAAACAAACAAAAACGAGACCAAAAGTCTCATTACAGCAAAATAAACACCATAAAAAAAGACCCAACAACAACAAAAACAACCGGGACTATATGAGAAAGGTGAGACAGCGATACAGCGTGAATATTTGAAGGAGAAAAAAATGGGAAACACAACTAAAACACATCCTGAATAAAAGATAGATAAGCTATTGGTTAATTAATAAATAATAATTAATCATGGGGAACACGTGGAAGGAGCGCCGAACGCCAATCCTGAAGAGCATCCTACCATTACCCGACCTGTATAGCTACTACTCTTAAAAGTTCAAATCTGGGGGACAATAATGGCCCAGATCTAAACTCCACGCTGTAAACTCTTAAAAGTTCAAGATGATGAAAACATGGGCCAGATCAACTCCAAGTCTATTACCTAAAAAGTTCCAAGATGATGACCCAACCACACCTAAGGATCTTACCCAAGCTGTTTACCCTTAAAAGTTGCAAGATACTGACGGACCAAATATGGACCAGATCCAATATGAGGCACTATCAAGACCAGATCCTAACTCCCACAATTTGCTTATACGGAGGATAATAATCTTATCCCTGAAAATTGCGGGAGCAATCAATTTTAGTTGCCACCAGTGCAGGGAATGTGAGAAAAAAAAAGATGACATTACAGAATGGAGCAATCACATCACCATCAAGTTGTAGAGATCGCATCCGACATTATATCTAATTTAACCCCAAATGTCAGGGTTGAGTAGGGTTGTGTGGGAGTTGAAAATAGCTGCGGGCGAAGGGCAGCAAGTGCTTTGCGAGAGACGGTTGAGGTGAATTCAAGGGGCCACACATTGGATTTTGTCCCAAGATGTAGAGGGATTTTCATTGTATTTATGCAGTCTTTCTCTGAGGTAAGCATAGGTTCCGTTGTACCGTACCTTGATATAAACACTGAATAAATACTTTGATAATCCCTTCAAAAAAGTCCAGATGACACAAAATATTCAAACGCCAAAGGACACATCAAGATCTTTGGCAAATAAACCAAGGAATGGGTAAATATCTGCGACATCGTAATGAGCAGATGGTGGTGTGTGTTATCGAGAGCGACATCAAGGCGTATATGTGACACCAATAAGTAGACGTTACGAATGTCGCTGTTTTGTATGCAATGAAAACTGCGGTTTCGGAGTTTGCAGTAGCTCAGCAGAGCCTTCATAAAGGCTTGCCACAGGCCCACGGGTAAACTGGATGGACTTATGACAAGGAATCCTGAAAAGAATTGAAGAGTAGTCATAAAGAGTGTTGACAAGAAATTAATGAAGGGCGATGGAATGAAATCAAATTTAAGGAACATGTACAAGAAATAAAGATTATTAAATATATATAAAAGACGAAGATACAAAAGAGGACACGTGATATAGAAGAGAATTATATAGAAAATATCAGTATTTAAGATACACATCATTCAGGAGGAAACGCATACATGAACTGAATAAGGTAAACAAGAAGGAGGAAAAGAATCATGAGTGACAGAGAAACACAAAAAAACAAATCAACAAAATATAATAAAAAAACAACTAAAACCACAACCCACCCACACACAAAACACACACACCACAGACAACACACAAAAACATACACAAACACACACATCGCACACAACACAACACAATACCACACACACCAACACACACACACCAACACACACACACGACACACACACACACACACCACATTTACACCACCACAAACACACACACACATTACACACACCACACACACACAACACACAACACACACACACACACACACACACACACACACACCACACACACACACAACTTAGACACACCCACTCACAACAACACACACACACACACACACACACACACACTCACACACACACACACCACACACACACCACACACCACACACACACACAACAAACACACACACACACCACACAAACACACACACCACACAACACACACCCACACACACACTTCCACACCACACCACACACACCACTAAACACACACCCTCAGAAACATAAGGACCACCCGATGATCAAAAACACACAAAAAACGAGAACAAAAGGCTCATTAAGCAAAACAAAAACCATAAAAAAAAAGACCACAACAACAACAAACAACAGGGATTATATGAGAAAGGTGAGACAGCGATACAGTGTGAATATATGAGGGGAGAACAAATGGAAAACAAAACTAAAACACATCCAGAAATACATGCTAGATAGCTAATGGTTAATTAATAATAATAATTAATCATGGGGAACAATCGTTGGAGGGAGCCCCCTATCGCCAATCCTGAAGAGCATCCTACCATCCTACTCCGACCTGTATAGTCTACTACTCTTAAAAGTTCAAATATGGGGGACCAATAATGGCCCAGATCTAACTCCAAGCTGTACAACTCTTAAAAGTTCCAAGATGAATGACCAACCATGGTCCAGATCTAACTCCAAGCTCTATTACCCGTAAAAGTTCCAAGATGATTGACCAACCACATCTAAGGATCTTACTCCAAGCTGCTCTACCCTTAAAAGTTGCAAGATAATGACGGACCAAATATGGACCAGATTCCAATATGATGCACCTATCAATGACCAGATCCAACTCCCACATATTTGTTTTATACTGGAGGATAATAATTCTTATCCCTGAAACTGCGGGAGCAAATCAATTTTTAGTGCCACCAGTGCGGGAATGTGAGAAAAACGATGATCATTACAGACTTGGATGCAAATCACATCAACATCAAGGTTGTAGAAATCTGCATCCGGCATTATATCTAATTTTAACCCAAACGTATTGGGTTGAGGTATGGTTGTGGTTGGGAGTTGAAATAGCTGGGGCGAAGGGCAGCAAGTCGCTTGCGAGAGACGGTTGAGGTGAATTCAAGGGTGCCACACATTGGGATTTTGTCCCAAGATTTAGACGGGATTATTCATGTATTTATGCAGTCGTTTATCTGAAGGTAAGCATAGGTTCCGTTGTACCGTACCTTGATATAAACCACTGAATAAATACTTGAATAATCCCTTCAAAAGTCCCAAGATAGACACAAAATATCCCAACGCCAAGACCTACATCTCAAGATCTTTTGGCAAATAACCAAGGATTGGTAAATATCTGCGTACATCGTAATGAGGCAGATGGTGGTGTGTGTTATCGAGAGCTGACATCAAGGCGTATATGTGACACAATAAGTAGACTTTTACGAATGTCGGCCTGGTTTTTGTATGCAATTGAAAACTGCGGTTTCGGTTTCGCAGTAGCTCAGCAGAGCCTTCAGGAAGGCTTGCCACAGCCCACGGGTTAACTGGATGGACTATGACAAGGAATTCCTGAATAAGAATTGAAGAAGGTAGTCTATAAAGAGTGTTGACCAAGAAATTAATGAAGGGCGTGGAATGAAATCAAATTTAAGGAACATCTACAAGAAATAAAGATTTATAAATATATATAAAAGACGACGTTATACCAAAAAGATGCAAAAAAAGTGATATAGAAAGATATATTACTTAATAGAAAATAATCAGTATTAAGATACACATCATTCAGGGGCGGAAACTGCATACATGGAAAATGCATAAGGTAAACAAGAAGGAGGAAAGAACCATGAGTGACAGAGAAACACCAAAACAAAATCAACAAATATGAATTATAAAACACAATTTAAAACACACACACCACCCACACAAATAACCACACACACGACACACACACACACAAATACACAAACAGACACATCGCACACAACACACACACACACACACACACACACACACCACACACACACACACACAACACGTACACACACACACACACACACACACACACACTTACAACACAAACACACACACACACATCCCCAACACCACACCCACACACACACACACACAACCCACACACACACACACACACACACAACACACATCACACACACACACACACACAAACTCACAAACACACACTCCACCACACACACACAACACACACACACACACCACACACACACCACACACCACACACACACACACACACACAACACCACACACACAAACCACACACACACACCCACACACACACACACACACACACACACACACACACACACACCCACTTCATACACACACACACACACACACTAAACCCACACACTCAGAAACAAAGGAACACCCGATGATCAAAACACACAAAACGAGAAACAAAAGTCTCATACAGCACACCCCCAAAACACCATAAAAAAAAAGGACCACAACAACAAAAAAACAACAGGGAATATGAGAAAGTTGAGACAGGATACAGGTGAATATATGAGGGGAGAACCACAAATGGAAACAAACTAAAAACACATCCAGAAATAAAGATAGATAGCGAATGGTAATTAATAAATAATTAATTAATCATGGGGAACACTCGTTGGAGGGAGCCCCATATCGCCAATCCTGAGCGCAGCCTACATCCTACTCCGAACCTTTATTATAGTTACTACTCTTAAAAGTTCAAATTATGGGGGACCAATACTGGCCCAGATCTAACTCTCAAGCTGCTACAACTCTTAAAAGTTCCAAGATGAATGACATAACCATGTCCAGATCTAAACTCCAAGCTCTATTACCGTTAAAAGTTCCAAGATGATTGACCAACCACATCTAAGGATCTTACGC
>JACEEZ010025271.1:134246-156746 GCA_016584305.1 Chionoecetes opilio | reverse complement strand
GGGACCAATAATGGCCCAATATCTAACTCCAAGCTGTACAACTCTTAAAAGTTCCAAGATGAATGACCAACCATGGTCCAGATCTAACTCCAAGCTCTATTACCCGTAAAAGTTCCAAGATGATTGACCAACCACATCTAAGGATCTTACTCCAAGCTGCTCTACCCTTAAAAGTTGCAAGATAATGACGGACCAAATATGGACCAGATTCCAATATGATGCACCTATCAATGACCAGATCCAAATCCCACATATTTGTTTTATACTGGAGGATAATAATTCTTATCCCTGAAACTGCGGGAGCAAATAAATTTTTAGTGCCACCAGTGCGGGAATGTGAGAAAAACGATGATCATTACAGACTTGGATGCAAATCACATCAACATCAAGGTTGTAGAAATCTGCATCCGGCATTATATCTAATTTTAACCCAAACGTATTGGGTTGAGGTATGATTGTGGTTGGGAGTTGAAATAGCTGGGGCGAAGGGCAGCAAGTCGCTTGCGTGAGACGGTTGAGGTGAATTCAAGGGTGCCACACATTGGGATTTTGTCCCAAGATTTAGACGGGATTATTCATGTATTTTTGCAGTCGTTTATCTGAAGGTAAGCATAGGTTCCGTTGTACCGTACCTTGATATAAACCACTGTATAAATACTTGAATAATCCCTTCAAAAGTCCCAAGATAGACACAAAATATCCCAACGCCAAGACCTACATCTCAAGATCTTTTGGCAAATAACCAAGGATTGGTAAATATCTGCGTACATCGTAATGAGGTAGATGGTGGTGTGTGTTATCGAGAGCTGACATCAAGGCGTATATGTGACACAATAAGTAGACTTTTACGAATGTCGGCCTGGTTTTTGTATGCAATTGAAAACTGCGGTTTCGGTTTCGCAGTAGCTCAGCAGAGCCTACAGGAAGGCTTGCCACAGCCCACGGGTTAACTGGATGGACTATGACAAGGAATTCCTGAATAAGAATTGAAGAAGGTAGTCTATAAAGAGTGTTGACCAAGAAATTAATGAAGGGCGTGGAATGAAATCAAATTTAAGGAACATCTACAATAAATAAAGATTTATAAATATATACAAAAGACGACGTATACAAATGATGGAAACGTGATATAGAAAGATATATTATAATAGAAAATAATCTGTATTAAGATACACATCATTCAGGAGGAAACTGCATACATGGAAATGAATAAGGTAAGCAAGAAGGAGGAAAAGAACCGTGAGTGACAGAGAAACACAAAAACACTAATCAACAAAATATAATTATATATCACAACTAAAACACATACACCCACCCACACACAAACACACACACACAGACACACACACAAACACATACACAAACACACACATCGCACACAACACACACACACACACACACACACACACACACACACACACGTACACGCACACACACACACACACACTTACACACACAAACACACACACACACATACACACCCATACAAACACCACACACACACACACACACACACACACACACACACACACACACACACACACACACACACACACACACACACACACACACACACACACACAACTCACAAACACACACTCACACACACACACACACACACACACACACACACACACACACACACACACACACACACACACACACACACACACACACACACCCACCCACACACAACACACCCACACCCACCAACACACCACACACACACACCAACCACACACACACACACACACTCACACACAACACACCCACACACTAAACACACCTCATGAAACCAAAGGAACACCCGATGATCAAAAACACACAAAAAACGAGAACAAAGTCTCATTACAGCAAAACAAACACCATAAAAAAAGACCACAACAACAACAAACAACAGGTATATATGAGAAAGGTGAGACAGCGGATACAGGTGAATATATGAGGGAAGAACAAAGGAAAACCAAAACTAAAACACATCCAGAAATAAAGGAATAGATAGCTATTGGTTAATAATAAATAATTAATTAATCATCGGGGAAAACACTCGTTGGAGGGAGCCCCTAAGCCAATCTGAAGAGCACATACACATCCTACTCCGACCTTATAGTCTACTACTCCTAAAAGTAAAAGATGGGGACCATATGAGCCCAGATCTAACTCCAAGCTGTCTACAACTCTTAAAAGTTCCAAGTATGAATGACCAACCATGGTCCAGATCTAACTCCAAGCCTATTACCCGTAAAAGTTCCAAAAAAAATTGACCAACCACATCTAAGGATCTTACTCCAAGCTGCTCTACCCTTAAAAGTGCAAGATAATGACAGGGAACCAATATGGACCGATTCCAATAGATGCACCTATCAATGCCAGATTCCAACTCCCACATATTTGTTTTATACTGGAGGATAATCAGTTCTACCCTGAAACTGCGGGGAGCAAATCAATTTTTAGTGCCACCAGTGGGGAATGTGAGAAAAACGGATGATCATTACAACTTGATGCAAATCACATCAACATCAAGGTTGGGAGAAATCTGCATCCGGCATTATATCTAATTTTTAACCAAAGTATTGGGTTGAGTATGGTTGTGGTTGGGAGTTGAAATAGCTGGGGCGCAAGGGCAGCAAGTCGCTTGCGTGAGACGTTTTGGAGGTTGAATTCAAGGGTGCCACACATGGGATTTGTCCCAAGATTTAGACGGGATGTAGTCATGTAATTTATGCAGTCGTTTATCTGAAGGTAAGCATAGGTCCGTTGTACCGTAACCTGATATAAACCACTGTTATAAAGACTTGAATACTCCTTCAAAAGGTACCAAGATAGACACAAAATTATCCAACGCCCCCCCCACCAAGACCTACATCTCAAGATCTTTGGCAAATAAACCAAGGATTGGTAAATATCTGCGTACATGCCCCCTACATGAGGTAGATGGTGTGTGGTGTTATCGGAGCTACATCAAGGCGGTAGATGTGACACAATACAAAGTAGACTTTTACGAATGTCGGCCTGGTTTTGATTGCAATTGAAAACTGCGGGTTCGGTGTCGCAGTCGCTCAGCAGAGCCTACAGGAAAGGCTTGCCACAGCCCACGGGTTAAATGGATGGACTATGACAAGGAATTCCTGAATAAGAATGAAGAAGGTAGTCTATTAAAGAGTGGTGACCCAAGAAATTAATGAAGGCGTGGAATGAAATCAAATTAAGGAACCATCTACAATAAATAAAGATTTATAAAATATACAAAAGACGACGTATACAACGATGGTAAAAACGTGAATAGAAAGATATATTATAATAGAAAATAAGCTGTATTAAGATACACATTCATCAGGAGGAAAAACTGCCATACATGGAAATGAATAAGGTAAGCAAGAAGGAGGGAAAAGAACCGGAGGGGACAGAGAAACACAAAAACACAAAATCAACAAAATATAATTATAAATCACAACCTAAAACACACACACCCACCCCACACACAAACACACACCACAGGACACAACACAAAACACATACACAAACACACACATCGCACACAACACACACACACACACACACACACCACACCACACCCTACACCACACACGTACACGAACACACACACACACACACTACACACACAAACACAACACATCACACATACACCAACCACACACACACACACATACCACACACACACACACACACACACACACACACACACAACTCACACACAAACACTCACACACACACACACACACACACACACACAACACACACACACACACACACACTATACACACACACACACACACACCCACACACACTACACACCACCACACACACACCACACACACACACTAACACACACCCCATGAAACAAAGGAACACCCGATATCAAAAACACACAAAAACGCGAACAAAAGTCTCATTACAGCAAAAAACAACACACCATAAAAAAAAGGCCACAAACAACAACAAAACAACAGGGATATATGAGAAGGTGATACAGCGATTTTTTTGTTTTTTTTGTTTTTTACCCAGGTGAATATATGAGGGGAGGAAAAAAATGAGAAACAAAACTAAAACACACAGAAATAAAAGATAGATAGCTATTTGGTTAATTAATAAATATTTAATAATCGGGAACACCACTCGTTGGAAGGAGCGCCGAATCGCCAATCTAAGAGCATCCTACCATCCTACTCCGACTGTATAGTCTACTACTCTTAAATTAAAAGTTCAAATATGGGGGACCAAAATGGCCCAGATTAACTCCACGCTGTACAACTCTTAAAAGTTCCAAGATGAATGGGGACCAACCCTGCGTTCCAGATCTAAACTCCAAGCCTATTACCCGTAAATTTCCAAGAGGTGATTGACCAACCACATGTAAGGATCTACTTCCAAGCTGCTCTACCTTAAAAGTTGCAAGATAATGACGGACAAAATATGGACCAGATTCCAATATGATGCACCTATCAATGACAGATCCAACTCCCACATATTTGTTTTATAATGGAGGATAATAAATGTATCCCTGAAAACTGCGGGAGCAAATAATTTGTCCACCAGTGCGGGAATGTGAGGAAAAAAACGATGATCATACAGAATTGGATGGCAAATAACATCAACATCAAGGTTGTAGAAATTTGCATCCGGCATATATCTAATATTAACCCAAAGTATGGGTTGAGGTATGGTTGTGTGGGGAGTTGAAATAGCTGGCGCGAAGGTGTAGAAGTCGCTTGCGAGAGGAGGTTGAGCCGGTGAATACAAGGGTGGCCACCCAATGGGATTTTGTCCCAAGATTTAGCGGGATATTCATGTATTTAGGCAGCGTTTATCTGAAGTAAACATAGTTTCCGTTGTACCGTACCTTGATATAAACCACTGAATAAATAATTGAATAATCCCTTCAAAAGTACCAAGAAGACACAAAATATCCCAACGCAAGACCTACATCCCAGATCTTTTGGCAAAATAACCCAGGATTGGTAAATATGAGCGTAAATCGTACTGAGGAAGATGGTGGTGTGTATATCGAGAGCTGACATCAAGGCGTATATGTGACACAATAAGTAGACTTTTACGAATGTCGGCCTTGGTTTTTGTAGGCAATTAATAAAACTGCGGTTTCGGTTTCGCAGTAGCTCAGCAGAGCCTTCAGGAAACTTGCCACAGCCCACGGGTTAAGTGGATGGAGATATGACAAGGAATTCCGAATAAGAATTGAAGAAGTAGTCTATAAAGAGTGTTGGGACCAAGAAATTAATGAGGGCGTGGAAATGAAATCAAATTAAGGAACATCTACAAGAAATAAAGATTTATAAATATATACAAGACGGACGTATACAAATGATGGAAACGTGAATAGAAAGATATATTATAATAGAAAATAATCTGTATTAATATACAACATCATTCAGGAGGAACTGCATACATGGAAATGAATAAGTAAGCAAGAGGAGGAAAAGCAACAGGGAGTGGACAGAGAAACACAAAAAACACAATCAACAAAACGAATTATAAACACAACCTAAAAAACACACAACCCACCCACACACAAAACACACCACACAGACACACGCCACAAACACATACACAAACACACAACATCGCACCACCAAAAACACACACACACACACAACACACACACACACACACCACACACGTACACGCACACACACACACACACACTACACCCACAAACACACACCCACACATACAAACACACACACAACACACACACAAACACACACACACAACACACACACACACACACAACCTCACACACACACGCTCATACACACACACACCACACATCACACACACACACACACACACACACACACACACACACACACACACACACACACACACACACACACACACACACACACACACACACACACACACACTAACACACACCCTCATGAAACAAAGGAACACCCGATGATCAAAAACACACAAAAACGAGAACAAAAGTCTCATTACAGCAAAACAAACACCATAAAAAAAAAGACCACAACAACAACAAAACAACAGGGATATATGAGAAAGGTGAGACAGCGATACAGGTGAATATATGAGGGGAGAAAAAAATGGAAACAAAACTAAAACACATCCAGAAATAAAGATAGATAGCTATTGGTTAATTAATAAATAATTAATTAATCATGGGAAACACTCGTTGGAAGGAGCGCCGAATCGCCAATCCTGAAGAGCATCCTACCATCCTACTCCGACCTGTATAGTCTACTACTCTTAAAAGTTCAAATATGGGGGACCAATAATGGCCCAGATCTAACTCCAAGCTGTACAACTCTTAAAAGTTCCAAGATGAATGACCAACCATGGTCCAGATCTAACTCCAAGCTCTATTACCCGTAAAAGTTCCAAGATGATTGACCAACCACATCTAAGGATCTTACTCCAAGCTGCTCTACCCTTAAAAGTTGCAAGATAATGACGGACCCAATATGTAACAGATTCCAATATGATGCACCTATCAATGACCAGATCCAAATCCCACATATTGTTTTATACTGGAGAAAAATTCTTATCCTGAAACGCGGGAGCAAAATCAATTTTAGTTGCCACCATGGCCGGGAATGTGAAAAACGATGACATTACAGAATTGGATGCAAATCACATAACATCAAGGTTGTTAGAAATTTGCATCAGCATTATATCTAATTATTAACCCAAAGTATTGGGTTAGGTATGGTTGTGGTTGGGAGTGAAATAGCTGGGGCAAAGGGAGCAAGTCGCTTTGCGAGAGACGGTTGAGGTGAATACAAGGGTGCCACACATGGGATTTGTCCCAAGACTTAGACGGGATTATCATGTATTTATGCCAGTCGTTTATCTGAAGGTAAGCCATTAGGCAGTTCGTACCGTACCTTGATATAAAACCACTGAATAATCCTTGAATAATCCCTTCAAAAGTCCCAAGATAGAACAAAATATCCCAACGCCAAGACCTACCATCCCAAGATCTTTGGCAAATAAAAACCAAGATTGGTAAAAATATCTGCGTACATCGTAATGAGCAGATGGTGGTGTGTGTTACGAGAGCTGACATCAAGCGATAGGTGGACACAATAAGTTAGACTTTGACGGAATGTCGGCTGGTTTTTGTATGCAATTTAAAAAACTGCGGTTTCGGTTTCGCAGTAGTCAGCAGAGCCTTCAGGAAAACTGCCACAGCCAAAGGGTTTAACGGATGGACTATGACAAGGAATTCCTGAATAAGAATGAAGAAGGTTAGCTATAAAGAGTGTTGACAAGAAATTAATGAAGGTGCGTGGACTGAAATCAAATTTAAGGAACAGCTCAGAAATAAAGATTTATAAGACTATACAAAGACGACGGATACAAAATGATGGAAACGGATTATAGAAAGCTATATTATAATAGAAACTAATCTGTATTAAGATAACATCATTCAGGAGGAAACTGCATACTGGAAATGAATAAGGTAAGCAAGAAGGAGGAAAAGAACAGTGAGGACAGAGAAACACAAAAACACAAATCAACACAAATATAATTATAAATCACAACTAAAACACAACACACCCACCACACCACAAAACACACACACACAGCCACACACACCAAACAATACACAAACACACACATGCAACAACACACACACCACACACACACACACTACACACACCACACACACACCACGTACACGCACACACACACACACACACTACACACCCAAACACAGACACAACATACACCACAACACACACACACCACACACACACACGCAAACCACACACACACACACCACACACACACAACTCACAACAACACACTCACACACCACACACCACACACCACACCCACACACACACACCACACACACACACCACACATAACACACACACACACCCACACACACACACACACACAACACACACACTACACACACACACACACAATATCACCACCACTCATGAAACAAAGGAACACCCTATATGATCAAAAACACACAAAAAACGAGAACAAAAGTCATTACAGCAAAAAACAAAACCACATAAAAAAAAAGCCACAAACAACAACAAAAACAACAGGATATATGAGAAGAAAGGTGAGACAGCGATAAGGTGGAATATATGAGGGGAGAAAAAAATGGAAACAAAACTAAAACACATGCCAGAAATAAAGAGATAGCATTGTTAATTAATAAATAATTAATTTAATAATGGAAACACTCGTTGGAAGGAGCGGCCGAATCGCCAATCCTGAAGGCACCTCCCATACCATCTACTCGCCCTTGTATAGTCTACTACTCTTATAAAGTTCAAATATGGGGACCAATAATGGCCCAGATCTAACCCAAGCTTGTACAACTCTTAAAAGTTCCAAGATGATGACCAACCTATGGTCCAGATTCTAACTCAAGCTCTATTACCCGTTAAAAGTTCCAAGATGATTGACCAACCAATACCTAAGGATCTTACTCCAAGCTGCTATGACCTTTAAAAGTTTGCAAGATAAGACGGACCACTATGGACCAGATCAATATGATGCACTATCAATGACCAGATCCAAAGCCCACATATTGTTTTATAATGGAGGATATAATTCTTATCCTGAAACTGCGGGAGCAAATCCATTTTAGTGCACAGTGCGGGAAGGTCGAGAAAAAAAAACGATGATCGTTACAGGACTTGGATGCAAATCACATCAACACAAGGTTGTAGAAATCTGAATACGCATTATATCTATTTTTAACCCAAACGTATTTGGGTTGAGGTATGGTGTGGTTTGGAGTTGAAATAGGGGGCGAAGGGCAGGAAAGTCGCTTGCGTGGAGACGGTTGAGGTGAATCAAGGGTGCCACCACATGGGATTTCTGTCCCACGATTTAGACGGGATATTCATGTATAGCAGTCGTTTATCTGAAAGAAGCATAGTTCCGTGTTACCGTACCTTGATATAAACCATGTATAAATACTTGAATAATCCCTCAAAAGTCCCAAGATAGACACAAAATATCCCAACGCCCAAGACCTACATTCAGATCTGTTGGCAAATAACCAAGGAGTGGTAAATATCTGCCGTACATCGTAAGAGGTAGATGGTGGAGGTGTGTGTTTATCGAGAGCTGACATCAAGGCGTATATGTGACACATAAGTAGACTTTTACGAATGTAGGCCTGCGTTTGTATGCAATGAAAACTATCGGTTTCGGTTTCGCAGAGGAGCTCAGCAGGGCCACAGGAAAAGGCTTGCCAACAGCCCACGGGTTAACTGNTATGGCCAGATCTAACTCCAAGCTGTACAACTCTTAAAAGTTCCAAGAGAATGACCAACCATGGTCCAGATTAACTCCAAGCTCTATTACCCGTAAAAGTTCCAAGATGATGACCAACCACATCTAAGGATCTTACTCCAAGCTGCTCTACCCTTAAAAGTTGCAAGATAATGACGGACCAAATATGGACCAGATTCCAATATGATGCACCTATCAATGACCAGATCCAACTCCCACATATTTGTTTTATACTGGAGGATAATAATTCTTATCCCTGAAACTGCGGGAGCAAATCAATTTTAGTGCCACCAGTGCGGGAATGTGAGAAAAACGATGATCATTACAGACTTGGATGCAAATCACATCAACATCAAGGTTGTAGAAATCTGCATCCGGCATTATATCTAATTTTAACCCAAACGTATTGGGTTGAGGTATGGTTGTGGTTGGGAGTTGAAATAGCTGGGGCGAAGGGCAGCAAGTCGCTTGCGTGAGACGGTTGAGGTGAATTCAAGGGTGCCACACATTGGGATTTTGTCCCAAGATTTAGACGGGATTATTCATGTATTTATGCAGTCGTTTATCTGAAGGTAAGCATAGGTTCCGTTGTACCGTACCTTGATATAAACCACTGTATAAATACTTGAATAATCCCTTCAAAAGTCCCAAGATAGACACAAAATATCCCAACGCCAAGACCTACATCTCAAGATCTTTTGGCAAATAACCAAGGATTGGTAAATATCTGCGTACATCGTAATGAGGTAGATGGTGGTGTGTGTTATCGAGAGCTGACATCAAGGCGTATATGTGACACAATAAGTAGACTTTTACGAATGTCGGCCTGGTTTTTGTATGCAATTGAAAACTGCGGTTTCGGTTTCGCAGTAGCTCAGCAGAGCCTTCAGGAAGGCTTGCCACAGCCCACGGGTTAACTGGATGGACTATGACAAGGAATTCCTGAATAAGAATTGAAGAAGGTAGTCTATAAAGAGTGTTGACCAAGAAATTAATGAAGGGCGTGGAATGAAATCAAATTAAGGAACATCTACAAGAAATAAAGATTTATAAATATATATAAAAGACGACGTATACAAAAGATGGAAACGTGATATAGAAAGATATTTATAAAAGAAAATAATCAGTATTAAGATACACATCATTCAGGAGGAACTCATACATGGAAATGAATAAGGTAAAACATAAGGAGGAAAAAACCATGATGACACAGAAACAAGCAAACACCAAATCACCAAAATATAATTATAAAACACAACTAAAACACACACAGAAACGCGCCAACCACACAAACCACACACACGACACACTCTACAAACACATATACAAACACACCCTCGGCAACAAAAAAACAACACACACACACACACACACACACAACCACACACACACACACACACACACGTACACATCACACACCCACACACAACTTACACACACAAACACACACACACACATACACACACCACAGCACACACACACACCACACACACACCACACACAACACACACACACACACACACCACACACACACACAACTCACACACACACTCACACACACACACACACACACACACACACATACCACACACACACACACACAAACACACACACCACACACACACCCCACACACACACACACACCACACACACACAAGGGACACCCACACACACACCACACACACACTAACACACAGAACCTCATGAAACAAAGGAACACCCTATGATCAAAAACACACAAAACGGAGAACAAAAGTCTCATTACAGCAAAACAAACACCATAAAAAAAGACCACAACACACAAAACAACAGGATATGATGAGAAAAGGTGAAGGACAGCGATACAGGTGAATATAGACGGGGAGAAAAAAACTGGAAACAAAACTAATAACACATCCAGAAATAAAGATAGTAGCTATTGTTTTAATTATAAATAATTAATTAATCATGGGGAAACTGTTGGAAGTTGCGCCGAATCGCCAATCTGAAGAGCATCCGACCATCACTACTCCGACCGTAATAGTCTACTACTCTTTAAAATTTCAAATATGGGGGCCCATAATGTCACACATCTAACTCCGAACTGTGACAACTCTTAAAAGTTTTCGCAAGATGAATGACCAACCATGTCCATCATCTAACTCCAAGCTCTATGAACCCTTACCCGTAAAAGTTCCAGATGATTTACAACCACATCTAAGGATCTAACTCCAAGCTGTTCTACCCTTAAAGTTGCAAGATAAATGACGACCAATATGTACCAGATTCCACTATGGGCACCTATCAATGACCAATCCAACTCCCACATATTTGTTTTATCCTGGAGTATAATTAATTTTATCCCTGAAAAAAAAACAGCGGGAGCAAATCATTTTTAGTGCCACCGATGCGGGATGTGGAAAACAGTGATCATTACAGAATGGATGCAAATCACATCAACATCAAGGTTGTAGAAATTTTCATCCGGCAGATTATATTAATTTTAACTCCAAACGTATTTGGGTTGAGGTATATTGGGTTGGAGTTGAAATAGCTGTGGCGAGGTAGCAGTCGCTTGCGAGGACCTTGAGGTGAATTCAAGGGTGCCACACTTTGGATTTTTTGTCCCCAAGATTTAGACGGGATTATTCATGTATTTATGCAGTCGTATTATCTGAAGTTAAGCATAAGGTTCCGTTGTACCGTACCTTGGATATAAACCACTGAATAAGATACTTGAATATCCTTCAAAGTCCCACAGATAGACAAAAATAATCCCAACGCCCAGACCTAATTCCAAGATCTTTGGCAAATAACCAAGATTGGTAAATATCTGGGTACATCGTAATGAGTCAGATGGTGGTGTGTGTTATCGAGAGCTGACATCAAGGCGTATATGTGACACAAGGGGAGGTAGACTTTTACAAAATTCGCCCTGGTTTTTGTATGCAATTGAAAACTGCTGTTCCGGTTTTCGCAGTAGCTCATCAGAGCCTTCAGGAGGCTTGCCAACATGCCCCGGGTAACTGGATGGACTATGACAAGGAATTCCTGAATAAGAATTGAAGAAGGTAGTTCTATAAAGAGTGTTGACCAGAATTAATGGAAGGGCGTGGAATGAAATCAATTTAGAACATCTACAAGAAATAAAGATTTATAAATATATCTAAATGACGACGTATACAAAAGTATGGAAACGTGATATAGAAAATATTATTAAATTTAGAAAATAATCAGTATTAAGATACACATCATTCAGGAGGAACACTGCCTACAGGAAAATGAATGCGGTAACAAGAAGGAGTGAAAGAACATGATTGGACAGAGAAACACACGAAAACACAAATCAACAACATATATTATATAACACACTAAAACACACACAACCCCCCCCCACAAACACACACACAAGCAGACACACAGACAAACCATACACAAACACACACATCGCCACACACACACACACACACACACACACACACACCACACACACCACACACACGTAACGCACACACATACACACACACACTGACCACCCAAACACACACACACACATACACACAACACACACACACACACACACACACACACACTACACACACACACCACACACACTCACATCCACACACTCACACACACAACACACACACACAACACACACACACACACACACACACACCCACACACACACACACACACACCACACACACAACACCACCACATACCCACCACACACACACACACCCACACACACTAACACACACCCTCATGAAACAAAGGAACACACCCGATGACAAAACGACATAAAAACGAGTAACAAAAGTCTCATTAACAGCGAAAACAAACACCATAAAAAAAAGACCACACCCAACAAAAACACAGGGATATATGAAAGGTGAGACAGCGATACAGGTGAAATATATATAGGGGAGAAAAAATGGAAACAAAACTAAAACACATCCAGAAATAAAGATAGTACCTAATGTTATTCATCAATAATTAATTAATCAATGGGGGAAACACTCGTTGGAGGAGAGCCGCATCGCCAATCCTGGAAGAGCCTCTACCATCCTACTCGACCTGTATAGTCTCTACACTCTTAAAAGTTCAAATATGGGGGACCATAATGGCCCAGATCTAACTCCCAGCTGTACAACTCCTAAAAGTTCCAAGATGAATGACCAACCATGGTCCCAGATCTAACTCCAAGCTCTATTACCCGTAAAAGTTCTTCCAATATGATTGACAACCACATCTAAGGATCTTACTCCAAGCTGTTCTACCTTAAAGTTTGCAAAGTAGGCGGACCAAATAGGACCCAATTCCATATGATGCACCTTTCAATGACCAGATCCAACTCCCACATATTTGTTTTATACTGGAGGCTAATATTTTTATCCCTGAAACTGGGGGGGGGGCGGGAGCAAATAAATGTTTTAGTGCCACCAGTGCGGACTGTGAGAAAAACAGTGATCTTACAGATTGATGCAATCACATCAACAATCAAGGTGTTAGAACTTTGCATCCGGCATTATATCTAATTTTAACCCAAACGTATGGTTGAGGTATGGTTGGGTGGGTTGGGAGTTGAAATAGCTGGCTAAGGGCAGCAAGTCGCTCGAGAAGACGGTTAGGTAATTCGGGTGCCACCATTGGGATTTTGGTCGCCAAGATTTAGACAGGATTATTCATGTATTTCTGCAGTCGTTTCTCTGAAGGTAAGCAATAGGTTCCGTTTTACCGTACCTTAGATATAAACCACTGACTAAATACTTGATACTCCCGTCAAAATCCCGAATAGACCTCAAAATATCCCAACGCTCCAAGACCTTACATCCCCAAGATCTTTTGGCAAATAACCAAGGATTGGTAAATATCTGCGTACCTCGTAGTTAGCAGATTGTGGTGTTTGTTATCGAGAGCTGACATCAAGGGGCGTATAGTGACACAATAAGTAGACTTTTACGAATGTCGGCCTGTTTTTGTATGCAAATTGAAACTGCGTTTTCGGTTCGCAGTAGCTCAGCAGAGGCCCTTCGGAAGGCTTGCCACAGCCCCACGGTTAACTGGATGGACTATGACAAGGACTTCTGAATAAATTGAAGAAGGTAGTCTATAAAGAGTGTTGACCAAGAAATTAATGAAGGGCGTGGAAGGAAATCAAAATTTAAGAACATCTAACAAGAATAAATATTTTAAAATCTATATAAGACGCCGTAACAAAGATTGAACGTGATATAGAAAGAATATAGTATAATAGAAAATAATCAGTATTAAGATACACATCATTCAGGAGGAAACTTCATACATGGAAATGAATAAGGTAATCAAGACAGAGGAAAAGAACCATGAGTGACAAGCTAAACACAAAAAACCAAATCACCAAAATATAATTATAAAACACAACTAAAGACACACACACCCACCCACACACAAACCACACACACAGACACCACACAAACACATACCACAACACACCATCGCACAGCACACTACACACACACAAGCACACACACACACACACACACACACACGTACACGCACACCCACACACACACCACTTACATCCACAAACACACACACACACATACACCACCCACACACACAAACAGCTAGCACACACACAACACACACACACACCCACACAACTCACACACACACCACACACACACACACACAGCCACACACACACACCACACACACACACACACAACACACACACACCACACACACACACACACACACACACACACACACACACACACACACACACACACACACACACACACACACAAACACACACACACACACACACACTAACACACACCCTCATGAAACAAAGGAACACCCGATGATCAAAAACACACAAAAACGAGAACAAAAGTCTCATTACAGCAAAACAATACCATAAAAAAAGACCACAACAACAACAAAACAACAGGGATATATGAGAAAGGTGAGACAGCGATACAGGTGAATATATGAGGGGAGAAAAAAATGGAAACAAAACTAAAACACATCCAGAAATAAAGATAGATAGCTATTGGTTAATTAATAAATAATTAATTAATCATGGGAACACTCGTTGGAAGGAGCGCCGATCGCCAATCCTGAAGAGCATCCTACCATCCTACTCCGACCTGTATAGTCTACTACTCTTAAAAGTTCAAATATGGGGGACCAATAATGGCCCAGATCTAACTCCAAGCTGTACAACTCTTAAAAGTTCCAAGATGAATGACCAACCATGGTCCAGATCTAACTCCAAGCTCTATTACCCGTAAAAGTTCCAAGATGATTGACCAACCACATCTAAGGATCTTACTCCAAGCTGCTCTACCCTTAAAAGTTGCAAGATAATGACGGACCAAATATGGACCAGATTCCAATATGATGCACCTATCAATGACCAGATCCAACTCCCACATATTTGTTTTATACTGGAGGATAATAATTCTTATCCCTGAAACTGCGGGAGCAAATCAATTTTTAGTGCCACCAGTGCGGGAATGTGAGAAAAACGTGATCATTACAGATTGGATGCAAATCACATCAACATCAAGGTTGTAGAAATTTGCATCCGGCATTATATCTAATTTTACCCAAACGTATTGGGTTGAGGTATGGTTGTGGTTGGGAGTTGAAATAGCTGGGGCGAAGGGTAGCAAGTCGCTTGCGAGAGACGGTTGAGGTGAATTCAAGGGTGCCACACATTGGGATTTTGTCCCAAGATTTAGACGGGATTATTCATGTATTTATGCAGTCGTTTATCTGAAGGTAAGCATAGGTTCCGTTGTACCGTACCTTGATATAAACCACTGAATAAATACTTGAATAATCCCTTCAAAAGTCCCAAGATAGACACAAAATATCCCAACGCCAAGACCTACATCCCAAGATCTTTTGGCAAATAACCAAGGATTGGTAAATATCTGCGTACATCGTAATGAGGCAGATGGTGGTGTGTGTTATCGAGAGCTGACATCAAGGCGTATATGTGACACAATAAGTAGACTTTTACGAATGTCGGCCTGGTTTTTGTATGCAATTGAAACTGCGGTTTCGGTTTCGCAGTAGCTCAGCAGAGCCTTCAGGAAGGCTTGCCACAGCCCACGGGTTAACTGGATGGACTATGACAAGGAATTCCTGAATAAGAATTGAAGAAGGTAGTCTATAAAGAGTGTTGACCAAGAAATTAATGAAGGGCGTGGAATGAAATCAATTTAAGGAACATCTACAAGAAATAAAGATTTATAAATATATATAAAAGACGACGTATACAAAAGATGGAAACGTGATATAGAAAGATATATTATAATAGAAAATAATCAGTATTAAGATACACATCATTCAGGAGGAAACTGCATACATGGAAATGAATAAGGTAAACAAGAAGGAGGAAAAGAACCGTGAGTGACAGAGAAACACAAAACACAAATCAACAAAATATAATTATAAAACACACACTAAAACACACACACCCACCCACACACAAACACACACACACAGACACACACACAAACACATACACAAACACACGACATCGCCACACGAACACACACACACACACACACACCACACCCACACACACACACGTACACTCCCACACACACACACACACTTTACACACCAAACACACACACACACACACATACACACGACACACACACCACACACACACACCACACACACACCACACACACAACTCACACAAACACACTCACCACACAAGCACACACACACACACACCAACACACACACACACACACACACACACTCCACACACACACACACACACACACACACACACACACCACAACCACCACACACACACACACACACATACACACACACACCACACACACACACCACACACACACACACACACACACACACACTACACACACAAACACACACACACACTACACACCACCACACACCAACACACACACACAGTACACCCCACACACAACAACAACTCACACAACACACACACCACACACACAAACACACAACCACACAACACACACCACACACACACACACACACACACACCACACACACACACACACACACACACACACACCACACCACACACACACCACACTAACACACACCTCATTAAAACAAAGGAACACCCCGATGATCAAAAACACACAAAAACGAGAACATAAAAGTCTCATTAACCAAACAACCCATAAAAAACAGACCACAACCCCACAAAAACAACAGGGATATATGAGAAAGGTGAGACAGCGATCAGGTGAATCTATGAGGGGATAAAAAAAATGGAAACAAACGAAAACACATCCATAATTAAAGATAGATACTCCATGGTTAATTAAAAAGAACCATTATTAATCATGGGGAACTACTTCGTTGGGAGGGAGCGCCGCATCGCCATCCTGAAGAGCATCCTACCATCCCTCTCCGACCTGTATGTCTACTACCCTTAAAAGTTCAATATGGGGGAACATAATGCCCAGATCTAACTCCAAGCTGTACAACTCTTAAAAGTTCCAAGATGAATGACGCACCATGGTCCAGATCTAACTCCAAGCTCATTACCGTAAAGTTCCAAGATGATTGCCAACCACATCTAGGTCTTACTCCAAGCTGCTCTACCCTTAAAAGTTGCAAGATACTGACGGACCAAATATGGACCAATTCCACTATGATGCACGCTATCAATGACCAGATCCAACTCCCACACATATTTGTTTTTATACTGGAGGATATAATTCTTTATCCTGAAACTGGGGAGCAAATCAATTTAAAAGTGCCTGTACCAGTGCGGGAAAGTGAGAAAAACGAGGATCATTACAGAATTGGAATGCAAATCACTCAACATCAAGGTTGTAGAAATCTGTCATCCGGCTTATATGCTATTTAACCAAACGTATTGGGTTGAGGTATGGTTGTGTTGGGAGTTGGAAATAGCTGCTGGCGAAGGGCAGCAAGTCGCTTGCGAGAGACGGTTGATGTGAATTCACGGGTTCAACATTGGGATTTTGTCCGAAGATTTAGACGGATTATTCATGTATTTTATGCAGTCGTTTTATCTGAAGGTAGGCAATAGGTTCGCGTTGGTACCGTAACCTTGATATATCCCACTGAAATAAATATCTTTGAATAATTCCCTTCAAAAGTCCCCACGATAACACAAAATACTCCAACGCCAAGACCTACATCCCAATCTTTTTGGCAAATAACAGGATTGGTAAATATCTGGCGTACATCGTAATGAGGCAGATGGTGGTGTGTGTTATCGAGAGCTGACATCAGGCGTATATGTGACACAATAAGTAGACTTTTAACGAATGTCGGCCTGGTTTTTGTATGCAATTGAAAACTGCGGTTCTCGTTTTCGCAGTAGCTCAGCAGAGCCTCTAGAAAGGCTTGCCACAGCCCACGGGTTAACTTGGATGGACTATGCAAGGAATTCCTGAATAAGAATTTGAAGACGGTAGTCTATAAAGAGTTGACCAAGACATTAATGAAGTGCGTGGAATGAAATCAATTTAAGGAACTCTACCAGAAATAAATTTATTAAATATTATAAAAGAACGACGGTATACAAAAGATGGAACGTGATATAGAAGGATATATTATAATAGAACATAATCAGATATTAAAGATACACATCATTCAGGAGGAAACGGCATACATGGAAATGAATAAGGTAAACAGGAAGGAGGAAAAGAACCGTGAGTGACAGAGAAACACCAAAAAAGCACAACTCAACAAATATAATTATAAACATCAACTAAACACACACACCCACCCAACACAACCACACAAACAACATACACACACAAACACATACACAAACACACACATCGCACCCAACACACACACACACACACACACACACACACACACACACACAACACGTATACGCCACACACACACACCACTTACACACACAAAAACACACACACACACATACACACCCAACACACACACAGGGAGCACACACACACACACACACCACACACACACACACAACTCACACACACACCTCCACAAACACACACACACACACACACACACACACACACACACGCACCCACACACACACACACACCACACACACACACCCACACACAACACACAAACACCCACACCACACACATACACACACACCACACACACCACACCACCACACACACCCACACCCACCGACACACACACACCTACACACACAAACACACACACACACATACACACACCACACACACACACACACACACACACACCACCCAACACACACACACAACTCCACACACACAACACACACACACACACACACACACAAACACACAAAACACACACACAAACACACACACACACACCACACACACACAGCAACACACACACATCACAACACTCACACAGCACACACACACACGACACACCACACACACTAACACACACCTCAGAAACAAAGGAACACCCGATGATCAAAAAACAACAAAAACGAGAACAAAAGTCTCATGACAGCAAAACAAACACATAAAAAAAAAGGACCACAACAACAACAAAAACAACAGGATATATGAGAAGGGAGACAGTCGATACAGGTGAATATATGAGGGGAGAAACAAAATGGAAACAAACGAAACACATCCA
Organism: Chionoecetes opilio; assembly: GCA_016584305.1. Classification (NCBI taxonomy): domain Eukaryota; kingdom Metazoa; phylum Arthropoda; class Malacostraca; order Decapoda; family Majidae; genus Chionoecetes; species Chionoecetes opilio. The sequence goes on along the minus strand of JACEEZ010025271.1, from coordinate 136,859 downwards.
GAAATACAGATAGATAGCTAAGGTTAATTAATAAATTAATTAATTATCATGGGGAAACACTCGTTGGAGGGAGCGCCCGCATCCGCCAATCCTGAGAGCATCCTATACCATCCACGCGACCGTATATTCTACTACCCTTAAAAGTTCAAATATGGGGAACATAATGTCCCAGATCTAACTCCAACTGTACAACTCTTAAAAGTTCCAAGATGAATGCCAACCCATGGGTCCAGATCTAACTCCAAGCTCTATTACCGCGTAAAAGTCCAAGATGATTGACCAACCACATGCTAAGGGATTCTTACTCCAAGCTGCTCCTACCCTTAAAAGTTGCAGATAATGGACGGAACTCAAATATGGACAATTCCAATATATTCACCTATCAATGCCAGATCCACTTCCCCACATATTTGTTTTATACTTGGAGGATATAATTCCTTAATAATCCCTGAAACTGGCGGGAGTCTAAATCAATTTAAGTGCCACCAGTGCGCGAATGTGAGAAAAAACGATGATCATTACAGAATTGGTGCAAATCCCATCAACATCAGGTTTAGAAAATCTGCATCCGGCATTATTATCTAATTTTTAAACCCAAACGTATGGTTTGAGTTATGGTTGTGGGTTGGGGGGGGAGTTGAAATACTGGGGCGAAGGGCAGCAAGTCGCTTGCGAGAGACGGTGAGGTGAATTCACGGGTGCCACACATTTGGGATTTTGTCCGAAGATTTAGAACGGGATTATTCATGTATTTATGCAGTCCGTTTATTCTGAAGGTAGGCATAGTTCCGTTGTACCGTACCTTGCTATAATCCACTGAATAAATACTTGAATAATTCTTCAAAAGTCCCAAGATGACACCAATATCCCAACGCCAGACCTACATCCCAAGATCTTTTTTGCAAATAACCAAGTATTGGTAAATATCGCGTACATCGTAATGAGGCAGATGGTGGTGTGTGGTTTATCGAGAGCTGACATCAGGCGTATATGTGACACAATACGTGACTTTTACGAATGTCGGCCTGTTTTTGTATGCAATTGAAAACTGCGGTTTCGGTTTCGCAGTACTCAGCAGAGCCTCTAGAAAGGCTTGCCACACCCACGGGTTAACTGGATGGACTATGACAGGATTCCTGAATAAGAATTGAAGAAAGTTAGTCTATAAAGAGTGTTTTACCACGAATTAATGAAGGGCGTGGAATGAAATCAAATTTAAGGATCATCTACAAGAAATAAGATTGATAAATAGATATAAAAACGACGTATACAAAGATGGAAACGTGATATAGAAGGATATAGTGTATTAGGGATATGGAAAAATAATCAGTATTAAGAATACACATCATCAGGGAGGAACTTGCATACATGGAAATGAATAAGGTAAACAGGAGGATGAAAAGAACCGTGAGTGACAGAGAACACAAAAACACAACCCAACAATGATATTATAAAACAAAACTAAAAACACACAGGCGCCCACCCACACACAAACACACACACACAGAACCCCACACAAACACATACACAAACACACACATCGCACACAACAAACCACACCACACACACACACACACACACAACACACACGTACACGCACACACACGACACACACCACTTACACACCACAAACACACACGACACACATACACACACCACACCACACACACAAACACACAACACACACACACACACACACACACACAACTCACCACACACACACTCACCACACACACACACACACACACACACAACACACACCACACACACACACAGCCACACAGACACACACACACACACACACCACACACACACACACACACACACACACACCCAACACACACATTACACACACACACACACACACACACACACACACACACACAAACACACCACACACACACACCCCTACACACACAAACACACACACACACATACACACAATCCACACACACACACACACCACACACACACCCCACACACACACAACTCACACCACACACACAACCAAACACACACACACACAGACACACACACACACACACAACAACACTACACACACACACACACAAGCACACACACAACACACACACACACACACACCACACACACACCACACACACACACCACACACACACCGACACACACACACCAACCACAAAGCCCCTCATGAAACAAAGGAACACCCGATGTCAAAAACACTACAAAAACGAGAACAAAAGTCTCATTACAGCAAAACAAACACCAATAAAAAAAAAGACCACAACCACAACAAAACAACAGGGATATATAGAAAGGTGGACAGCGATACAGGTGAATATAGGGGGAGAAAATGGAAACAACTAAAACACATCCATAAATAAAGATAGATAGCTATTGGTTAATTAAATAAATAATTAATTAATCGATGGGGAACACTCGTTGGAAGGAGCGCCCGAATCGCCATCCTGAAGAGTCATCACTACCATCCTACTCACCCGACCTGTATATCCTAACTACTCTTACAAAGTTCAAATATGGGGGGACCACTAATGGCCCAGATCTAACTCTAAGCGGTACAACTCGTAAAGTTCCAAGATGAATGCCCAACCATGGTCCAGATCTAACTCCAAG
>JACEEZ010025271.1:122844-126266 GCA_016584305.1 Chionoecetes opilio | reverse complement strand
AAGTTCCAAGATGAATGACCACCAACATCTAAGGCATCCCTTACTCCACTGTCACCTTAAAAGTGCAAGATAATGACGACAATAGGACCAATTCCAATATGATGCACCTATCAATGACCAGATCCACTCCACATTTTGTTTTATACTGGAGGATAATAATTCTTATCCCTGAAACTGCGGGAGCAAATAAATTTTTAGTGCCACCAGTGCGGAATGTGAGAAAACGATGATCATTACAGAATTGGATGCAAATCACTCAACATCAAGGTTGTAGAAATCTGCATCCGGCATTATATCTAATTTTAACCCAACGTATTGGGTTGAGGAATGGTTGTGGTTGGGAGTTGAAATAGCTGGGGCGAAGTGCAGCAAGTCGCTTGCGAGAGACGGTTTGAGGTGAATTCAAGGGTGCCACACATTGGGATCATTGTCCCAAGATTTAGACGGGATTATTCATGTATTTATGCAGTCTTTATCTGAAGGTAAGCATAGGTTCCGTTGTACCGTACCTTGATATAAACCACTGAATAAATACTTGAATAATCCCTTCAAAAGTCCCAAGATAGACACAAATATCCCAACGCCAAGACCTACTCCCAAGATCTTTTGGCAATTAACCAAGGATTGGTAAATATCTGCGTACATCGTAATGAGGCAGATGGTGGTGTTGTTTATCGAGAGCTGACATCAGGCGTATATGTGACACAATAAGTAGACTTTTACGAATGTCGGCCTGGTTTTTGTATGCAATTGAAAACTGCGGTTTCGGTTTCGCAGTAGCTCAGCAGAGCCTTCAGGAAGGCTTGCCACAGCCCACGGGTTATCTGGATGGACTATGACAAGGAATTCCTGAATAAGATTGAAGAAGGTAGTCTATAAAGAGTGTTGACCAAGAAATTAATGAAGGGCGTGGAATGAAATCAAATTTAAGGAACATCTACAAGAAATAAAGATTTATAAATATATATAAAAGACGACGTATACAAAAGATGGAACGTGATATAGAAAGATATATTATAATAGAAAATAATCAGTATTAAGATACACATCATTCAGAGGAAACTGCGTACATGGAAATGAATAAGGTAAACAATAAGGAGGAAAAGAACCATGAGTGACAGAGAAACACAAAAACACAAATCACAAAATATAATTATAAAACACAACTAAAACACACACACCCACCCACCACAAACACACACACACAGACACACACACAAACACATACACAAACACACACATCGCACACAACACACACACAACACCAACACACACACATACACACACACACACACGTACACACACACACACACACACACTTAACACACAAACACAACACACACACACATACACACACCACACACACACACACACACACAAACACACACACACACAACACACACACACACACACACACACCACACACACACACACACACACTCCACACACACACTCACACACACACACACACACACACACACACACACACACACACACACACACACACACACACACACACACACACACACACACACACACACCACACACACACACACACACACACACACACACACACACACACACACACACACACCACACACACATAACACACACCCTCATGAACAAAGGAACACCCGATGATCAAAACACACAAAACGAGAACAAAAGTCTCATTACAGCAAATAAACACCATAAAAAAAGACCACAACAACAACAAAACAACAGGGATATATGAGAAAGGTGAGACAGCGATACAGGTGAATATATGAGGGGAGAAAAAATGGAAACACAACTAAAACACATCCAGAATAAAGATAGATAGCTATGGTTAATTAATAAATAATTAATTTAATCATGGGGAACAATCGTTGGAAGGAGCGCCGATCGCCAATCCTGAAGAGCATCCTACCATCCTACTCCGACCTGTATAGTCCTACTACTCTTAAAAGTTCAATATGGGGACCAATAATGGCCCAGATCTAACTCCAGCTGTTACAACTCTTAAAAGTTTCCAAGATGAATGACCAACCATGGTCCAGATCTAACTCCAACTCTATTACCCGTAAAAGTTCCAAGATGATTGACCAACCACATCTAAGGATCTTACTCCAAGCTGTTCTACCCTTAAAAGTTGCAAGATAATGACGGACCAAATATGGACCAGATTCCAATATGATGCACCTATCAATAGACAGTTCCAACTCCCACATATTTGTTTTATACTGGAGGATAATAGTTCTTATCCCTGAAACTGCGGGAGCAAATCAATTTTTAGTGCCACCAGTGCGGGAATGTGAGAAAAACAGTGATCATTACAGAATTGGATGCAAATCACATCAACATCAAGGTTGTAGAAATCTGCATCCGGCATTATATCTAATTTTTAACCCAACGTATTGGGTTGAGGTATGGTTGTGGTTGGGAGTTGAAATAGCTGGGCGAAGGGTAGCAAGTCGCTTGCGAGAGACGGTTGAGGTGAATTCAATGGTGCCACACATTGGGATTTTGTCCCAAGATTTAGACGGGATTATTCATGTATTTATGCAGTCGTTTATCTGAAGGTAAGCATAGGTTCCGTTGTACCGTACCTTGATATAAACCACTGAATAAATACTTGAATAATCCCTTCAAAAGTCCCAAGATAGACACAAAATATCCCAACGCCAAGACCTACATCCCAAGATCTTTTGGCAAATAACCAAGGATTGGTAAATATCTGGGTACATCGTAATGAGGCAGATGGTGGTGTGTGTTATCGAGAGCTGATATCAAGGCGTATATGTGACACAATAAGTAGACTTTTAAGAATGTCGGCATGGTTTTTGTATGCAATTGAAAACTGCGGTTTCGGTTTCGCAGTAGCTCAGCAGAGCCTTCAGGAAGGCTTGCCACAGCCCACGGGTTAACTGGATGGACTATGACAAGGAATTCCTGAATAAGAATTTAGGAAGGTAGTCTATAAAGAGTGTTGACCAAGAAATTAATGAAGGGCGTGGAATGAAATCAAATTTAAGGAACATCTACAAGAAATAAAGATTTATAAATATATATAAAAGACGACGTATACAAAAGATGGAAACGTGATATAGAAAGATATATTATAATAGAAAATAATCAGTATTAACATACACATCATTCAGGAGGAAACTGCATACATGGAAATGAATAAGGTAAACAAGAAGGAGGAAAAGAACCGTGAGTGACAGAGAAACACAAAAACACAAATCAACAAAATATAATTATAAAACACAACTAAAACACACACACACCCACCCACACACAAACACACACACACAGACACACACACAAACACATACACAAAACACACATCGCCACAAACACACACACACACACACCACACACACACACACACACACACGTACGCGCACACACACACACACACACTTACACACACAAACACA
>JACEEZ010025271.1:115344-120344 GCA_016584305.1 Chionoecetes opilio | reverse complement strand
AAAAACACACCAAAAACGAGAACAAAAAAGTCTCATACAGCAAAACAAGCCCCATAAAAAAAAAGACCACAAACAACAAAACAAAACAACAGGGATATATGAGAAAGGTGAGACAGCGATACAGTGAATATATGAGGGGAGAACAGAAAAAAACTGGAAAATCTCAACACACTAAAACACATCCAGAAATAAAGTAGATAGATAAGGTTAATTAATAAATAAGTAATTAATCATGGGAAACACTCGTTGAAGGAGGCCGCATCGCCAATCTGGAAGGAGTATACCTACCAACTACTTCCGACTGTATAGTCTACTACTCTTAAAAAAAAAGCTTCAAATATGGGGGGACCAATAATGTGTCCAGATCTAATCCAAGCTGTACACTACTAAAAGTTCCACGATGAATGACCAACCATGTCCAGATCTAACTCCAAGCTCTATGACCCGTAAAAGTTCCAAGATCGATTTGACCAACCACATCTAAGGATCTTACTCCAAGCTGCTCTACCCTTAAAGTTCCAAGATAATGACGACAAAATATGGACCAGATTCCAAATGATGCACCTATAATGACCAGACCAACTCCCACATATTTGTTATACTGGAGGATAATAATTTTATCCTGAAAACTGCGGGAGCAATCATTTTAGTTGCCACCATGTGCGGGAATGTGAGAAAAACGATGATCATACAGAATGGATGCAAATCACATCAACAATCACGGTTGTAGAAATCTCAGACCGGTCATTATATCTAATTTTAACCCAAAGTATTGGGTTGAGGAATGGTTGGTTGGTAGTGAAATAGGGGGCGAAGGGCAGCAAGCGCTTGCGAGAGACGGTGAGGTGAATCAAGGGCTGCCACACATGGGATATCTGACGCCAAGATTTAGACGGGATTATCATGTATTTATGCAGTCGTTATTGAAGGAAGCATAGGTTACGTTGTACCGTACCTTGATATAAATACCACTGAATAAAAATTGAATAATCCCTTCAAAAGTCCCAAGATAGACACAAAATATCCCAACGCCAAGACTCTTACATCCAAGATCTTTGCAATTTAACCAAGGATTGGTAAATTAAATATCTGCGTCAGCGTTAATGAGGCAGATGGTGGTGTGTGTTATCGAGAGTGACATTCAAGGGTATATGTGACACAATAAGTAGACTTTTACGAATGCGGCTGTTTTTGTATGCAATTGAAAACTGCGGTTTCGGTTTTCGCAGAGCTCAGCAGAGATTCAGGGAAGACTTGCACCAGCCACGGGTTATCTGGCATGGACATTGACAAGGAATTCGACTGAATAGAATTGAAGAAGGTAGTCTATAAAGAGTTGTTGACACGAAATTAATGAAGGCGTGGAATGAAATCAAATTTAGGAACATCTACAAGAAATAACGATTTATAAAATATATAAAAAAGACGGACGTATACAAAAGATGAGAAAGTGATATAGAAAGAATATATTATAATAGAACATAATCAGTATTAAGATACACATCATTCAGGAGGAAACGGCGTACATGGAAATGAATAAGGTAAACAATAAGGAGGAAAAGAACCATGATGACAGAGAACACAAAAACACAAATCAACAAAATATAATTATAAAACACAACTAAAACACACACACCCACCCACACACAAACACACACACACAGACACACAAACATACACAACACACATCGACACAACACACAACACACACACACACACACACACACACACACACACACACACACACACACACACACACACACACACACACACACACACACACACACACACACCACACACACACACACACACACACAACACACACACACACACACACACACACACACACACACACACACAACACCACACAACACAACACACACACACACACACACACCACACACACACCACACACACACACACACACACACACACACACACACACACACACACACACACACACACACACACACACACACACACACACACACACACACACACACACACACACACACACACACACTAACACACACCCTCATGAAACAAAGGAACACCCGATGATCAAAAACACACAAAAACGAGAACAAAAGTCTCATTACAGCAAAATAAACACCATAAAAAAAGACCACAACAACAACAAAACAACAGGGATATATGAGAAAGGTGAGACAGCGATACAGGTGAATATATGAGGGAGAAAAAAATGGAAACAAACTAAAACACATCCAGAAATAAAGATAGATAGCTATTGGTTAATTAATAAATAATTAATTAATCATGGGGAACACTCGTTGGAAGGAGCGCCGAATCGCCAATCCTGAAGAGCATCCTACCATCCTACTCCGACCTGTATAGTCTACTACTCTTAAAAGTTCAAATATGGGGGACCAATAATGGCCCAGATCTAACTCCAAGCTGTACAACTCTTAAAAGTTCCAAGATGAATGACCAACCATGGTCCAGATCTAACTCCAAGCTCTATTACCCGTAAAAGTTCCAAGATGATTGACCAACCACATCTAAGGATCTTACTCCAAGCTGTTCTACCCTTAAAAGTTGCAAGATAATGACGGACCAAATATGGACCAGATTCCAATATGATGCACCTATCAATGACCAGATCCAACTCCCACATATTTGTTTATACTGGGAGGATAATAAATTTTTTATCCCTGAACGCTGCGGGGGCAAAATAAAAGTTTTTAGTGCCCTCCAGTGCGGGAATGTGCAAAAAACAGTGATCATTACAGAATTGGATGCAAATCACATCAAATCAATGTTGTTAGAAATTTGCATCCGGCATTATATCTAATTTTAACCCAAACGTATTGGGTTGAGGTATGGTTTGTGGTTGGGAGTTGAAAATAGCTGGGCGAAGTGTAGCACGTCGCTTGCGAGAGACTGTTGAGGTGAATTCAAGGGTGTGCCACACATGTGGGATTTTTGTCCAAGATTTAGACGGGATTATTCATGTATTTATGCAGTCCCGTTTTTATCTGAGGTAAGCATAGGTTCCGTTTGTTCCGTACCTTGATATAAACCACAGAATAAATACTTGAATAATCTCTTCAAAAGTCCCAAGATAGACACAAAATATACCCCAACGCCCAAGATGTAATCCCAGAATACTTTTGGCAATACTCAAGGCGTATGGTAAATATTTTTCGAGTCCATGTATTTGAGCAGAAATGGTGGTTTCGCTATCGCAGAGCTACATCAAGGCTTTGGACACCAAACGGATTTAAACGAATGTGGACATGCGTTATTCTGTAATAAAATTGGGTGTCGTTATCGAGTAGTTGAACCAGAAACTATGAAGGGGGTTTGACTGAATGAAATGAAAGGAATTCTAAAGAATTGAAAGAGTTTATAAAAGTTTACTAAGAATAGAAGCGTATGACAAATTAATGGAACGTGATACAAGAAATAAATTATAATATATAAAAGACGTATTATACACAATAGATGGAAACTGCATATGAAATGAATAAGGTAACAAAGAAAAAAACTGTATACAGAACATCACAAGAAATCAACAAAATAATTAATAAACAAAAATGAAAAGACACTAGTACAAGACACACACAAAAACAATCACAACATAATAAACACAACAAACACAAACACACCACTCGCACACAAACACACACACACACACACACACACACACACACATACACAAACACACACATCGCAACACACACACACACACACACACACACACACACACACACACACACACACACACACCACACACACACACCACACACACACACACACACACACACCACACACACACACACACACACACACACACACACACACACACACACACACACACACCACACACACACACACACACACACACACACACACACACACACACACACACACACACACACCACACACACACAACACACACACACACACACACACACACACACACACACACACACACACACACACACACACACACACACACACACACACACACAACACAACTACACACCCTCATGAAACAAAGGAACACCCGATGATCAAAAACACACAAAAACGAGAACAAAAGTCTCATTACAGCAAAACAAACACCATAAAAAAAAGACCACAACAACAACAAAACAACAGGGATATATGAGAAAGGTGAGACAGCGATACAGGTGAATATATGAGGGGAGAAAAAAATGGAAACAAAACTAAAACACATCCAGAAATAAAGATAGATAGCTATTGGTTAATTAATAAATAATTAATTAATCATGGGAAACACTCGTTGGAAGGAGCGCCGAATCGCCAATCCTGAAGAGCATCCTACCATCCTACTCCGACCTGTATAGTCTACTACTCTTAAAAGTTCAAATATGGGGGACCAATAATGGCCCAGATCTAACTCCAAGCTGTACAACTCTTAAAAGTTCCAAGATGAATGACCAACCATGGTCCAGATCTAACTCCAAGCTCTATTACCCGTAAAAGTTCCAAGTTGATTGACCAACCACATCTAAGGATCTTACTCCAAGCTGTTCTACCCTTAAAAGTTGCAAGATAATGACGGACCAAATATGGACCAGATTCCAATATGATGCACCTAATCAATGACCAGATCCAACTCCCACATATTTGTTTTATACTGGAGGATAATAATTTTATCCCTGAAACTGCGGGAGCAAATCAATTTTTAGTGCCACCAGTGCGGGAATGTGAGAAAAACAGTGATCATTACAGAATTGGATGCAAATCACATCAACATCAAGGTTGTAGAAATTTGCATCCGGCATTATATCTAATTTTAACCCAAACGTATTGGGTTGAGGTATGGTTGTGGTTGGGAGTTGAAATAGCTGGGGCGAAGGGTAGCAAGTCGCTTGCGAGAGACGGTTGAGGTGAATTCAAGGGTGCCACACATTGGGATTTTGTCCCAAGATTTAGACGGGATTATTCATGTATTTATGCAGTCGTTTATCTGAAGGTAAGCATAGGTTCCGTTGTACCGTACCTTATAT
>JACEEZ010025271.1:91959-111959 GCA_016584305.1 Chionoecetes opilio | reverse complement strand
TAACACACACCCTCATGAAACAAAGGAACACCCGATGATCAAAAACACACAAAAACGAGAACAAAAGTCTCATTACAGCAAAACAAACACCATAAAAAAAAGACCACAACAACAACAAAACAACAGGGATATATGAGAAAGGTGAGACAGCGATACAGGTGAATATATGAGGGGAGAAAAAATGGAAACAAAACTAAAACACATCCAGAAATAAGATAGATACCTAATGTTAGATTAATAAATAATTAATTAATCATGGGGAACACTCGTTTGAGGGAGCGCCCATCGCCAACCTGAAGAGCATCCACCATCCTACTCCGACCTGTATATCCTACTACTCTTAAAAGTCAAACTAATGGGGGACCAATAATGGCCCAGATCTAACTCCAAGCTGTACAACTCTTAAATTCCAAGATGAATGACCATCCATGGTCCGGGATCTAACTCCAAGCTCTATTACCTAAAATTCCAAATGATTGACCAACCCATCTAAGGATCTTACTCCAAGCTGCTCGTACCTAACCCCTTAAAAGTTGCAAGATAATGACGGACCAAATATGGACAGATTCCAATATGAAATGGGCCCCACCTATCAATGACCAATCCAACTCCCACATATTTGTTTTATACTGGTAGGATAATAATTCTTATCCCTGAAACTGCGGGAGCAAATCAATTTTAGTGCCATCAGTGCGGGAATGTGAGAAAAGACGAATGACAATCATTACAGAATTGGATGCAAATCCACATCAACCATCAAGGTTGTAGAAATCTGAATCCGCATTAATATCTAATTTTAAACCCAAACGTATTGGTTGAGGTATGGGTTTTTGTGTTGGGGAGTTGAAAATAGCTTGGGCGAAGGGTAGCCAAGTCGCTTTGCGAGAGACGGTTGAGGTGATTCAAGTGTGCCACACATTGGGATTTTTGTCCCAATATTTAGACGGGGATTATTCTGTATTATGCAGTCTTTATCTGAGGTAAGCATAGTTTCCGTTGTACCGTTACCTTGGGATATAACCACTGAATAATTACTTGAATAATCCCTTAAAAAGTCCCAAGATAGAACACACAATATCGCAACGCCCCAAGACCTACATCCCAAGATCTTTTGCCAAATAAAACCAAGGATTGGTAAATATCTGCGTCCATCGTAATGAGGCAGATGGTGGTGTGTGTTATCGAGAGCTGACATCAAGCTTATATGTGGACTACAAATAAGTAGACTTTTACGACTTGTCGGCCATGGTTTTTGTATGCCAGTGAAACACTGCGGTTTTCGGTTTCGCAGTAACTTCAGCAGAGCCTTCAGGAAGGCTTGCCACAGCCCCGGGTTAACTGTATGGACTATGACAAGGAATTCCTGAATAGAATTGAAGAAGGTATCTATAAAGAGTGTTGACCAAGAAATTAATGAAGGCGTGGAATGAAATCAAATTTAAAGGACATTCTACAAGAAATAAAGCATTTATAATTATATATAAAAGACGACGTATACAAAAGATGGAAACGTGATATAGAAAGATATTATTATAATAGAAAATATCGTATTAAGAGACACATCATTCAGGTAGGAAACTGCATACATGGAAATGAAATAAGGTAAACAGAAGGAGGAAAAGACCATGAGTGCAGAGAACACAAAACACAAATCAACATACTATATTATGTAAACACAACTAAACACACACACCCACCCACACACACACACACCACACAGACACAAACACAAACACTACACAACACACACATCGCACACAACACAACCACACACACACACACATCCACACACACACACACACACCGTACACACACACACACACACACACACACTTACACACACAACACACACACCACATACACACACCACACACACACACAGCCCCCACACACACACACACACTCACACACACACACACACACAACACACCACAACTCACACACACACCACACACACACACACACACACACACCACACACACAACACCCACACACACACACACACACACACACACTCAACACACACAACTAACACACACGGACACACACACACACACACACACACACACACACACACAACAACACACACACACACCAAACATTAACACACACCCTCATAAACAAAGGAACACCCGATGATCAAAACACCAAAACGAGAACAAAAGAAAAGTTCCCCACCCCAACCCTCATTACAGCAAAACAAACACCATAAAAAAAAGACCACAACAACAACAAACACGGGATATATGGAGAAAGGTGGACAGCGATACAGGTGAATATTTAGGGGGAAAAAAAATGAAACAAAACTAAACACATCCAGACATAAGATAGATAAGTATGGCTTAATTAATAAATAATTAATTAATCATTGAGAACACTCGTTGGAGGAGCGCCGAATCGCCAATCCTGAAGAGCATCCTACATCCACTCCGACTGTAATAGTCTCTACTCTTAAAAGTTCAAACATGGGGGACCACTGAATGGCGCCAGAATCTACTCCAAGCTGTACAACTCTTAAAAGTTCAAGAGAATGACCAACATGGTCCAATCTAACTCCCGCTCTATTAACCCGTAAAAGTTCCAAGATGATTGACCACCACAACTAAGGATCTTCTCCAAGCTTGTCCTACCCTTAAAGTTTCAAGATAATGACGGACCAATATGTGACCAGATTCCAATATGATGCACTATCAATGACCAGATCCAACCCCCACATTATTTGTTTTTATACTGAGGGATAATATTTTTATCCCTGAAACTGCGGGGAGCAAATCAATTTTTAGTGCCAGCCAGTGCGGAATGTGAGAAAAACAGTGATCAATTACAGAATTGGATGCAAATCACATCAACATCAAGGTTGTAGAAATTTTTGCAATTCCGGCATTAATAATATAATTTTAACCCAAACGTATTGGGTTGAGGTATGGTTGTGGTTGGGAGTTGAAATAGCTGGGAACGACGGGTAGCAAGTCGCTTGCGAGAACTGTTGAGGTTAATCAAGGGTGCCACACATTGGGATTTTGTCCCAATATTTAGAGGGATTATTCATGTATTTATGCCGTCGTTTATCTGAAGGTAATCATACGTTCCGTTGACGGTACTTGATATAACCACTGGAATGAAATACTTGAATAATCCCTTCAAGAAGTCCCAAGATAAGACACAAAAATAATCCCACGCCAGACTACTCCTAAGATCTTTTTTGGCTAAATAACCAAGGATGGTAAATATCTGCGTACATCGAATAAGGCAGATGGTGGTGTGTGTTTATCGAAGCTGCATCAAGCGCATATGTGACACAATAAGTAGACTTTTACGAATGTCGGGCTGTTTTTTGTATGCAATTGAACGCGGTTTCGGTTTTCGCAGTAGCTCGCATAGCCTTCAGAATGCTTGTCCTACAGCCCAGGGTTACTGGATGACTATTACAAGGAAATTCTGATAAGAATTGACGAAGGTAGTCTATAAAGAGTTTGAACCAAGAAATTATGAAGGGCGTGGAATTGAAATCAATTTAGGAATACATCTACAAGAAATAAAGATTTATAAATATATATAAAAGACGACGTATACAAAAATGGAAACGTGATATAGAAAGATATATTATAATAGAAAAATAATCAGTATTAACATACACATCATTCAGGAGGAACTGCATTCATGGAATGAATAAGGTAAACACAGAAAGGAGGAACAGAACCGGAGTGACAGAAGAATAACAGACAAAAATACATCAACAAAATATAATTATAAAACACACTAAACCACACACACCACCCACACACAAACACTACACACACAAACACACAAACAAACACTACCAACACACACATCGCACACGAACACAACAACACACACACACACTACACACCCACGCGCACACACACACACACGTACACGCACCACAAACACACACACTTACACACCCAACACACACACACACATACACACACCACACATCACACAGACCACACACACACACACACCACACACGCACACACACACAACACACACAATTCACACACACATACACTCACACACACACACACCACACACACCCAACACACACCACACACACACCACAACATACACCCACACACACACCAACACACACACAAACACACACACCACACACACACACACACACACACACACTAACACACACCCTCATGAAACAAGGAACACCCGATGATCAAACACACAAAAACGAGAACAAAAGTCTCATTACAGCAAAACAAACACCATAAAAAAAGACCCACAACAACAACAAAACACAGGGATATATGAGAAAAAGGTGAATACAGCGATACAGGTGAATATATGAGGGGGAAACATGGAAACAAAACTAAACACATCCAGAATATAAGATAGATAGCTAATTGGTTAATTAATAAATATTAATTAATCATTGGGAACAACTCGTTGGAGGGAGCGCCGCATCGCCAATCCTGAGAGCATCCTACCATCCTACTCCGACCTGTATAGTCTACTAACTCTTAAAATTCAAAATATGGGACCAATACTGTCCCGATTAACTCCCAACTGGACAACTCTTAAAAGTTCCAAGTGAATGACCAACCATGGTCCAGATCTAACTCCAACCTCTATTACCCGTAAACGTTCCAAGATAATTGACCACCACATCTAATGATCTTACTCCAAGCTGCTCTACCCTTAAAAGTTGCAAGATAATGACGGACCAAATATGGACCGATTCCAATGTGATGCCACCTATCAATGACCAGTATCCAACTCCCACCTATTTGTTTTTATACTGGAAAGGATAATAAATTCTTATCCCTGAAACTTGCGGGAAGCAAATCAATTTTTAAGTGCCACCGGCGGGAAGGTGAAAACGATGATCATTACAGAATTGGATGCAAATCACATCAGGCATCAAGGTTGTAGAAATCTTCATCCGGCATTAATCTAATTTTAACCACAAACGTATTGGGTTGAGGGTAGGTTGTGGTTGGGAGATTGAAATAGCTGGGGCGAAGGGCAGCAAGTCGCTTGCGAGAGACGGTTGAGGTGAAATTCAAGGGTGCCCACATTGGGTTTTGTCCCCAAGATTTAGACGGGGATTATTCATGTATTTTATGCAGTCGTTTATCTGAAGGTACGCATAGTTCCGTTTACCGTACCTTGATATAAACCACTGAATAAATACTTTGAATAATCCCTTCAAAAGTCTCCAAGATGACACAAATAATCCCAAAGCCAAACTACATCCCAAGATCTTTTGTCAAATAACCAAGGAGTGGTAAAATATCTGCGTAACTCGTAATGAGGCAGATGGTGGGTGTGTTTATCGAGAGCTACATCGAAGCGTATAGGTAACATAGTAGACTTTTACGAATGTTCGGCCTGGTTTTTGTATGCAATTGAAACTGCGGTTTTTTTTTCGCGTAGCTCAGCAGAGCCTTCAGAAGGCTTTGCCACAGCCACGGGTTAACTGATGGGACTATGACCAGGATTCTGAATAAGAATTGAGAAGGTAGTCTATAAGAGTGGTTGACCAAAAATTAAATGAAGGGCGTGAATGCAATCAAATTTAAGGAACATCTACAAGAAATAAAGATTTATAAATATATATAAAAGACGACGTATACAAAAGATGAAACGTGATATGAAAGATATATTTAATATACAATAATCAGTATTTAAGATACACCATCATTCAGGAGGAAACTGCATACATGGAAATAATAAGGTAACAAGAAGAGGAAAAAGACCATGATGACATGAGAAACCAAAACCACAAATCCACAAATATAATTATAAAAACACACTAAAAACAACACACACAACCACCCACACACGAACACACCCACACACACACACACAAACACATACACAAACACACACATAGCACACACACACACACCCACACACACACACACACACACACAGAGGACACACACACACACCGTACACACACACACACACACACACACACTTACACACACAAACACACACACACACATAAAACACCCACACACACACACACACACACACACACACCACAGCCACACACACACACACACACACACACACATCACACACACACACACAACTCACACACACAACCTCAGCACACACACAAACACACACACACACACACCACACACACACACACAGACCACACACACCACCACACAGCCACCACACCACACACACACAACAACACATTAAACAAACACACACACACACACAACACACGACCCTCATGAAACAAAAGGAAACCCGATGATCAAAACCACAAAAACGATAACAAAAGTCTCATTACAGCAAAACAAACACCATAAAAAAAAAGACCACAACAACAACAAACACAGGATATATGAGAAAGTGTGAGACAGCGATACAGGTGATATATGAGGGAGAAAAAAATGGAACAAATCTAAAACACATTCGAATAAGATAGATAGCTATTGGTTAATTAATAAATATTTATTATCATGGGGAACACTCTTTGGAGGAGCGGCCGAATCGCCATCCGGAAGAGCAATCCGAACCATCCTACTGCCCGACTGTATAGTCTACTCCTTAAAAGTTCAAATATGGGAGACCAATACTGGGCCCAGATCTTAACTCCAAGTGTACAACTCTTACAATTCCCAAGATGAGGACCAACCAGGTCCAAGATCTACTCCAAGAGCTCTATTACCCGTAAAAGTTCCAACGATGAATTGACCAACCACATCTAAAGGTCTTACTCCAAGCTGTTCTACCCTGTGAGTTGCAAGATAATGACGACCAAATTGGACCAGATTCCAAGATGATGCACCTAGCAATGCCAGATCCAACTCCCACATATTTTGTTTATATACTGGGGATAATATTTTTATCCCTGAAACTGCGGGAGCAAATAAATTTTTTGTTCACCAAGTGCGGGAATGTGAGAAACAACAGTGATCATTACAGAACTTGGATGCAATCACATCAACATCAAGGTTGTAGAAATTTGCATCCGGCACTTATATCTAATTTTAAACCAAACGTATTGGTTTAGTTGGTTGTGGTTGGGAGTTGAAATAGCTGGGCGAAGGGCAGCAAGTCGCTTGCGGCGACGGTTGGAGGTGAATTCAAGGGTGCCACACATGGGATTTTGTCCCAAGATTTAGGACGGCTTATTCATGTATTTATGCAGTCGTTTTTTAATCTGAAGGTAAGCATAGGTTTCCGTTTATACCTACCTGATATAAACCGCTGAATATACTTGAATAATCCCTTTCAAAAGTCCCAGATATACACAAAATATCCCAACGCCCAAAACCTACATCCAAGATCTTTTGGCAAATAAACCAAGGATTGGTAACTATCTGCGTACTCGTAGTTAGGCAGATGGTGGTGTGTGTTTATCGAAGCTGACGTCAAGGCCTTAATATGTGACAACAATAAGTTAACTTTTCCGAATGTCGGCCTGGTTTTTGTATGCAATTGAAAACTGCGGTTTCGGTTTCGCAGTAGCTCAGCAGAGCCTTCGGAAGGCTTGCCACACGCCCACGGTTAACTGGATGGACTATGACAAGATTCCTGAATAATAATTGAAGAAGGTAAGTCTATAAGAGTGGTTGACCAAGAACTTAATGAAGGGCGTGAATGAATCAAATTTAAGGACCTCTACAAGAAATAAAGATTTGCATAATATATTTTAAAAGACGACGTATACAAAAGATAGAACCGTGGATATAGAAAGAAATATTATAATAGAAAATAATCAGATTAAGATACACATCATTCAGGAGGAAACTGCATACATGGAATGAATAAGGTAAACAAGAAAGAGGAAAAGAACCATGAGTGACAGAGAAACACAAAACACAATCAACAAAATATATTATACAACACAACTAAAACACACACACCCACCCACACCCAAACACACACATCACAAGACACACACACAAACACATACACAAACACACACGATCGCACACAACACACACCACCCCACACACACACACACACCACACACACACGTACACGCACACCACACCACACCACTTACCACACAAACACACACACACACATCCACACCACACACACACAACACACACACTCGACACACACACACACACACACACACGCCCAACCACACACACACACACACACACACACCACACACACACACCCACACACACACCACACACACACCACACACACAACACACACACCACACACACACACACCCACACTACACGACACCCTCATGAAACAAAGGAACAACCCGATGATCAAAAACACACAAAACGAGCACAAACGTCTCATTAACAGCAAAAGAACACCATAAAAAAAAGACCACAACACAACAAAACAACAGGGATATATGAGAAATGTGAGACAGCGATACAGGTGAATATATGAGGGGAGTACAAAAAATGGAAAACAAAACTAAGAACACATCCAAATAAAGATAGATAGCTAATGGTTAATTATAAATAATTAAATTTTTAAAATTAATCATTGGGAAAACTCTTGGGATGAGCGCCGCATCGCCAATCCTGAGAGCATCCTACGACCATCCTACTCCGACCTGTATAGTCTACTACTCTTAAAGTTCAAATATGGGGGACCATAATGGCCCAGTATCTAACTCCAAGTCTGTACAACTATTAAAAGTCCAGATGATGACCAACCATTGTCCCCAGATCTCTAACTGGGTTAACTCCAAGCTCTATTACCGTAAAAGTTTCCAAGATGAATGGGGTTGACAACAAAATCTAAGGATCTTTACTCCAGCTGCTCTATCCCTTAAAAGTGCAAGATAATGACCGGACAAATATGGACCAGATTCCAATTATGATGCCCCTATCATGACCGATCCAACTCCCACTATTTGTTTTATACTGGAGGATAATAATTCTTATCCCTGAAACGAGGCAGGCAAATCAATTTTTAGTGCCACAGTGCGGGAATGTGAGAAAAACGATTACATTACAATAATTTGATGCAAATCACGGTCAACATCAAGGTTGTAGAAATCTGCATCCGGCCATTAATCTAATTTTAACCCAAACGTTATTGGGTTGAGGTATGGTTGTGGTGTGGGAGTTGAAATAGCTGGGGCAAGGGGGCAGCAAGTCGCTTCGAGAGACGGTTGAGGTGAATTCATTCAATGGTGCCACACATGGGATTTTGTCCCAGATGAGCGGGATTATTCCATGTGATTTATCAGTCGTTTTTATCTTAAGTAGGCATAGGTTCCAGTTTGTACCGTACCTTGATATAAACCGCTGTGAATAAATACTTGAATAATCCCTTTCAAAGTCCAAGATAGACACAAAATATCCAACGCCAAGACCTACATCCAGAGATCTTTTGGCAAATAACCAAGGATTGGTAAATATCTGCGTACATTGTAGTTAGGCAGATGGTGGTGTGTGTTTATAGAGAGCCGACATCAAGCGTATATGTTGACACAATTCATTAGACTTTTTACGAAATGTCGGCCCTGTTTTTGTATGCAATTTGAAACTGCGGGTGTCGGGTTGTTCGCAGTAGCCTCAGCAGAGCCTTCAGGAAGGCTTGCCACAGCCCACGGGTTAACTGGATGGACTATGAAAGGAATTTCCTGATAGAATTGAAGAAGGTAGTCATAAAGAGTGTTTGACCAAGAAATTAATGCAGGGCGTGGAATGAAATCAAATTTAAGGAACAATCTACAAGAAATAAAGATCTTTAAATATATAGATAACAGACGACGTATACAAAAGATGGAAACGTGAATAATAGAAAGATATATTATAATATAAATAATCAGTATTAAGATACAACACATCATTCAGGGAAACTGCATACTGAAAATGAATAGGTAAAACAAGAAGGAGGAAAAGAACCATGATTGACAGAGAAACCCAAAAACACAAATCAACAAAATATATTATCAAACACAACTAAAACACACACACCCACCACAAACAACACACACAACAGACCACACACAAACACATACACAAACACTTACATCGCACACAACACACACAAAGGACACCACACACACACACACACACACACCACGTACACGCACACACACAACACACACTACTTACACACACAACACACACACACACATACACACACCAACACCGACATACACACACACACATACACACACACACACACACACACACAACCCACTCACACACACACACACACACACACACACACAAACACACACACACACACACACACAGACACACACACACACACACACACACACACACACACACCACACACACACACTTACACACACACACAACACACACACACACACACACACACACTAACATCACCCTCATAAACAGAAGGAACACCGATTGATCAAAAACACACAAAACGAGAACAAAAGTCTCATTACAGCAAAACAAACACCATAAAAAAAAGACACAACAACCAACAAAACCACAGGATATATAAGAAAGGTGAGAAAGCGATACAGGTGAATATATGAGGGGAGAACAAATGAACAAAACTAAAACACATCCAGAATAAAGAATAGATAGCTATGTTAATTATAAATAATTATTAATCATGGGAACACTCGTTGGAGGGAGCGCCGCATCGCCAATCCTGAAGAGCATCCTACCATCCTACTCGACTCCGACCTGTATAGTCCTAACTACTCCTTAAAAGTTCAAATATGGGGGCAATACTGGCCCCAGATCCTACTCCCAAGCTGTACAACTCTTAAAAGTTCCAAGATGAATGACCCAACCATTGTCCAGATCTAACTCCAACGCTCTATTACCCGTAAATTCCAAGATATTGACGCAACCACTCTAAGGATCTTACTCCAGCTGCTTCTACCCTTAAAAGCTGCAAAGATAATGACGGACCAAATATGGACAAGATTCCAGATAAGTTATGCACCTATCAATGAACAGATCCAACTCCCCATATTAGTTTATACTGGAGGATAATAATTCTTATCCCTGAAACTGCGGGAGCAATCATTTTTTAGTGCCACCATGCGGAATGTGAGAAAAACGATGATCACTCTTACAGAATTGGATGCAATCACATCAACATGCAAAGTTGTAGAAATCTGCATCAGGCATTTTCTAATTTTAAACCCAACGTATTTGGGTTTGAGGTATGGTTTTGTGGTTGGGAGTTTGAAATAGCTGGGCGAAGGGCAGCAAGTCGATTGCGAGAGACGGTTGAAAGTGAATTCAAGGGTGCCACACTTGGGATTTTGTCCCAAGATTTAGACGGGATTATTGCGTGTATTTATGCAGTCGTTTATTCTGAAGGTAAGCGAATAGGTTCCGTTGTAACCGTACCTTGATATAAACCCTGAATAAATAACTTGAAATACTCCCTTCAAAAGTCCCAAATAGAACACAAATATCCCAACGACAAGACCTACATCCCCAAGATCTTTTGGGGCAATAACCAAGGATTGGTAAATATCTGCGTACTCTAGTTAGGCAGATGGTGGTGTGTGTTATCGAGAGCTGACATAAGGCGTATATGTGCCCAATAATTAACTTTTCGGAATGTCGGCCTGTTTTTGTATGCAATTGAAACTGCGGTTTCGGTTTCGCAGAAGCTCAGCCAGAGCCTTCAGGAAGGCTTGCCAACAGCCCACGGGTTAACTGGATTGGACCTATGACAAGGAAATTCCTGAATAAGAATTGAAGGAGGTATCTATAAAGAAGTGTTGACGCAAGAAATTATGACGGGCGTGGAATGAAATCAAATTTAAGGAAACATCACAAGAAATAAAGATTTATAAATATATATAAAAGACGACGTATACAAATGATGGAAACGTGATATAGAAAGATATATTATAATAGAAAATAATCTGTATTAAGATACACATCATTCAGGAGGAAACTGCATACATGGAAATGAATAAGGTAAGCAAGAAGGAGGAAAGAACCGTGAGTGACAGAGAAACACAAAAACACAAATCAACAAAATATAATTATAAACACAACTAAAACACACACACCCACCCACACACAAACACACACACACAGACACACACACAAACACATACACAAACACACACATCGCACACAACACACACACACACACACACACACACACACACACACACACACGTACACGCACACACACACACACACACTTACACACACAAACACACACACACACATACACACACCACACACACACACCACACACACACACACACACACACACACACACACACCCCACACACACAACTCACACACACACACCACACACACACACACACACACACACACACACACACACACACACACACACACACACACACACACACACACACACACACACCACACACCCCACACACACACACACACACACACACACACACACACACTAACACACACCCTCATGAAACAAAGGAACACCCGATGATCAAAAACACACAAAAACGAGAACAAAAGTCTCATTACAGCAAAACAAACACCATAAAAAAAAGGCCACAACAACAACAAAACAACAGGGATATATGAGAAAGGTGAGACAGCGTGACAGGTGAATATTATGAGGGGAGAACAAAATGGAACAAAACTAAAACACATCCAGAAAGAAAGATAGAAAGCTAATGGTAATTAATAACTAAATTAATTAATCATGAACATCGTGGAGGAGCCCTAATGCCCATCCTGAAGAGCATCCTACCATCCTACTCCGGACCTTTATAAGTCTACTACTCTTAAAAGTTCAAAGTCATGGGGGACAATAAGGCAGATTAACTCAAGCTGTACACTCTTAAAAGTTCCAAGCTGATGATCAACCATGCCAGATCTAACTCAAGCTCTATTACCCGTAAAAGTTCCAAAGATGATTGACCAACCAATATAAGGATCTTACTCCAAGCTGCTTACCTTAAAAGTTGCAAGATAATGACGACCAAATATGGACCAGATTCCAATTATGATGCACCTACAAGACCAGATCCAAACTCCCACATATTGTATATGGATGATAATAATTTCTTATCCCTGAAACTGCGGGAGCAAATCACTTTTTCGTGCCACAGTGGCGGGGAATGTGAGAAAAAGATGACATTACAGCCTTGGATGCAAATCACATCAACATCAAGGTTGTAGAAATCTGCATCCGGCATTAATCGAATTTTAACCCAAACGTATTGGGTTGAGGTATGGTTTGTGGTTGGGAGTTGAAATAGCTGGGGCGAAGGGCAGCAAAGGCGCTTGGTGAGACGGTTGAGGTGAATTCAAGGGTGCCACACATTGGATTTGTCCAAGATGAGACGGGATTAATTCATGTATTTATGCAGTCGTATTCATGAAGGTAAGGCATGGGTCCGTTGTACCGTACTTGATATAAACCACAGTATAAATACTTGAATAATCCCTTAAAGTTCCACGATAGACACAAAATATCAACGCCAAGACCTAAATTCAAGATCTTTTGCAAATAACACAAGGATTGTGTAAATATTGCGTACATCGTAAGGAGGTAGATGGTGGTGTGTGTTATCGAAGAGCTGACATCAAGGCGATATAGTGACACAATAAGGAGACTTTTACGAAGGTCGGCCTGGTTTTTTTATGCAATTGAAAACTGCGGTTCGGTTCGCAAGTAGCTCAGCAGAGCCTAGAGGAAGGTTTGCCCACTAGCCCACGGGTTAACGGATGAACTATGAACAAGAAATTCCTGAATAAGAATTGAAGAAAGGTAGTCGATAAAGAGTGTTGACCAAGAAATTCAAGAAGGGCGTGCGAATGAAAGCAAATTTAAGTGAACATCTACAATAAATAAGATTTATAAAATATATACAAAAGACGGACGTATACAAAGATGGAAAACGTGATATAGAAAGATATTATTATATAGGGAAAATAATCTGTATTAAGATTACACATCATCAGGAGAAACGGCATACATGAAATGAATAAGGTAAGCAAGCAAGGAGGAAAAGAAACCGTGAGTGACAGAGAAACACAAAAACACAAATCAACAAAATATAATTATAAATCACAACTAAAAACCACACACACCCACCCACACACAAACACACACACCAGACACACACACAAAAAACATACACAAACACACACATCGCAGCACAAACACACACACCACACACACAACACACACACACACACACGTACACGACACACCACACACAACAACTTCACACACACAAACAACACACACACATACACCCACCACACACACACACACACACAACACACACACACACACACAACATCCACAACACACACACCACACCACACACACCACACACACACACACACACACACACCACACACACACACACACTAACACACACCCTCATGCAAAGAAAGGAACACACGATGATCAAAAACACACAAAAACGGAACAAAAGTTCATTACAGCAAACAAAACATAAAAAAAAGGCCACAACAAACAACAAAACAACAGGGATATATGAGAAAGGTGAGACAGCGATACAGGTGAATATATGAGGGAGAAAAAAAAATGGAAACAAAAACTAAAACACCTCCAGAAAATAAGATAGATAGCATTGGTTAATAATAAATAATTAATTAAATCATGGGACACAATCGTTGGAAGGAGCGCCGGAATAGCCATCCTGAGAGCATCCTACATCCTACTTCGACCTGTATAGTCTTACTACTCTTAAAAGTTCAAATTATGGGGACCAATAATGGCCCAGATCTAACTCCAGCTTTACAAATCTTAAAAGTTCCAGATGCATGACCAACCATGGTCCAGATCTAACTCCAAGCTCTATTACCCGTAAAAGTTCAAGATGATTGACCAACCACATCCTAAGGATTTACTCCAGGCTGCTCTACCTAAAGCGCAAGATAATGACGGACCAAATAGGACCAGATTCCAATATGAGCACTACAATGACCAGATCCAACTCCCAATATTTGTTTTTTAGGAGGATAATCATCTTATCCTGAAACTGCGGAGCAAATAAATTTTTAGTGCAACCAGTGCGGGAATGTGAGAAAACAGATTGATATTACGACTTGGATGCCAATTCACACCAATACATCAAGGTCTGTAGAGATCTGATCCGGCATTATATCTAATTTTAAACCCAAACGTATGTGAGGTATGGTTGTGGTGGGAGTGAAATAAAGTGGGGCGAAGGGTATCTAGTCGCTTGCGAGAGGACGGTTGAGGTTGAATTACAAGGGTTGCCACACATTGGATTTTGTCCCAAGATTTAGACGGGATTATTCATTTATTATGCCCCAGTCGTTATCTGAAGGTAAGCATAGTTCCGTTGTACGTACATGATCTAAACCACTGAATTAAATACTGAATTAATCCCTTTCAAAAGTCCCAAGATAGACACAAAATTATCCCAACGCCAAAGACATAACATCCCAAGATCTTGGGCCAAAAACCAAGGATTGGTAAATATCTGCGTACATCGTAATGAGGCAGATGGTGGTGTGTGTATCGAGAGTGACATCAAGTGTATATGTGACACAATTAAGAGACTTTACGAATGTCGCCTGGTTTTGTATGGCATAGTAAAAAATGCGGTTTCGGTTCGCAGTAGCTCAGCAGAGCCTTAGGAAAACTTGCCACAGCCCACGGGTTAAATGGAGGATATGACAAGACTTCTGAATAAGAATTGAAGAAGGTAGTCTATATAAGAGTGTATGACCAAGAAATTAATGAGGGCGTGGAATGAAATCAAATTAAGAAACACTACAAGAAATAAGATATACAATATACAAAAGACGACGTATACAAATGATGTGAAACGTGATATAGAAGATATATTATATAGAACAATAATCTGTATTAAGATCAAATCAGCAGGAGGAAACTGCATACATGGAAATGAATAAGGTAAGCAGAAGGAGAAAAGAAACCGTTGAGTGACAGAGAAATACACAAAAACACAAATCAACAAAATATAATTATAAACAAACTAAAACACACACACCCACCCACACACAAACCAACACACACAGGACACACACACAAACACAACACAAACCACACACTATCGCCACAACACACACACACACACACTACACACACAACACACACACACGTTACACGCACACACACACACACACAACTTACACAACAAACACACACACACACAACACCCCACACCACACACACACACACACAACACACACACCCACACACACACACACACACACACACAAACCACACACGCACACTCACACACACCACCACACACACACAACACACACACACACACACCACCTACACACACACACACAATACACACCACCCACACACACTAACACACACAAACACACTACACACACACACACACACCCACACTAAAAACACTGATGAAACAAAGGAACACCCGATGATCCAAAAAAACCACACAAAAACGTCGAACAAAAGTCTCATTACAGCAAAACAAACACCATAAAAAAAAGACACAACAGCAACAACAACAACAGGGATATATGAGAAAGGTGAGACAAGCGATAAGGGAATAATGAGGGAGGAAAAAAATGGAAACAAAACTAAAACCACATCAGAACTAAAGGATAGATAGCTATTGGGTAATAATTAAATAATTAATTAACTCAATGGAAACACTCGTGGAAGGAGCGCCGTATCGCTAATCAACTCCCTGAAGAGCATCTACCATCCTACTCCGACCTGTCAGTCTATACTCTTAAAAGTTCAAATTATGGGGACCAATAATGGCCCAGATCTAACTCAAGCTGTACAACTCTTAAAAAGTTCCAAGATGAAGGACAACCATGGTCCAGAATCTAACTCCAAGCTCTATTAACCCGTAAAAGTTCCAAGTTGATTGACCAACCACATTAAGGATCTCTACTCCAAGCTGTTTAACCTTAAAAGTTGCATGATAATGACGGACCAAATATGGACCAGATTCCAATATGAGCACCAATCATGACAAGATCCAACTCCCCACATATTTGTTTATACTGGAGGATAATAATTTTTATCCCTGAAACTGGGGAGCAAATCACAATTTTTAGTGCCACCAGTGCGGGAATGTGAGAAAAACAGTGATCATTACAGAATTTGGATGCAAATCACATCAACATCAAAGGTTGTAGAAATTTGGCATCCGGCATATATCTAATTTCACCCAACGTATGGGTGAGGTATGGTTGTGGTTGGGAGTTGAAATAGCTGGCGAAGCGGTAGCAGTCGCTGCGAGAGACGGTTGAGGTGAACAATGGGCACACATGGGATTTGTCCACAGATTTAAGACGGGATTATTCATGGATTTATGCAGTCGTTTATCTGAAGGTAAGCATAGGTTCCGTTGTACCGTACCTTGATATAAAACCACTGATAAATACTTGAATAATCCCTTTCAAAGTCCAGATAGACACAACTATATCCCAACGCCAAGACTATCCAAGATCTATTGGCAAATAACCAAGGGATGGTAAATATTCTGGGATACAATCGTAATGAGGCAGATGGCGGTCGTGTGTTATCGAGAGCTGACATCAATGCGTATATGTGACACAATAAGAGACTTTTACGAATGTCGCATGGTTTTTGTATGCAATTGACAAACTGCGGTTTGTTTCGCAGTAGCTCAGCGGAAAACCTTCAGGAAGGCTTGCCACAGCCACGGGTTAACTGATGGACTATGACAAGGAATTCTGAAATAAGAATTTAGGAAGTAGTCTATAAAGAGTGGACCAAGAAATTAATAGGAAGGCGTGGAATGAAAGTCAAATTTAAGAACATCTGCAAGAAATAAAGATTTATAAATATTATATAATAAAAGACGACGTATACAAAAGATGGAAAACGTGATATAGAAATATCGAATATAATAGAAAAATAATCAGTATTACATTTACACATCATTCAGGAGGAAAACTGCATTACATGGAAATGAAATAGTAAACAAGAGGAGGAAAAGACCGTGGAGTGACAGAGAAACACAAAAACACAAATCAACAAAATATTAATATAAAACACCAACTAAAACACACACACAACCCAAACACAAACACACACAACACAGGACCACACACACAAACACATACACCAAACACACACATCGAACACAAACACACACACACACACCACCACACACACACACACACACACACACGTACGCGCGCACAAAAACACAAACAAAAACCCCCCCACACACACTTACACACACAACACAAACACACACACATACAACACACACACACACACACACACAACACACACTCACACACACACACACACACACACACACAACACACACACACACACACACACACACACACACACACACACACACACACACACAACACACACACACACACACACACACCACACACACACACACACACAACAAAACACACACACACACACACACACACTAACACACACCCTCATGAAACAAAGGAACACCCGATGATCAAAAACACACAAAAACGAGAACAAAAGTCTCATTACAGCAAAACAAACACCATAAAAAAAAGGCCACAACAACAACAAAACAACAGGGATATATGAGAAAGGTGAGACAGCGATACAGGTGAATATATGAGGGGAGAAAAAAATGGAAACAAAACTAAAACACATCCAGAAATAAAGATAGATAGCTATTGGTTAATTAATAAATAATTAATTAATCATGGGAAACACTCTTTGGGAAAGGAGCGCCGAATCGCCAATCCTGAAGAGAATCCTACCATCCTACTCCGACCTGTATAGTCTACTACTCTTAAAAGTTCAAATATGGGGGACCAATAATGGCCCAGATCTAACTCCAAGCTGTACAACTCTTAAAAGTTCCAAGATGAATGACCAACCATGGTCCAGATCTAACTCCAAGCTCTATTACCCGTAAAAGTTCCAAGATGATTGACCAACCACATCTAAGGATCTTACTCCAAGCTTTTTCTACCCTTAAAAGTTGCAAGATAATGACGGACCAAATATGGACCAGATTCCAATATGATGCACCTATCAATGACCAGATCCAACTCCCACATATTTGTTTTATACTGGAGGATAATAATTCTTATCCCTGAAACTGCGGGAGCAAATAAATTTTTAGTGCCACCAGTGCGGGAATGTGAGAAAAACGATGATCATTACAGAATTGGATGCAAATCACATCAACATCAAGGTTGTAGAAATTTGCATCCGGCATTATATCTAATTTAACCCAAACGTATTGGGTTGAGGTATGGTTTGGGTTGGGAGTTGAAATAGCTGGGGCGAAGGGTAGCAAGTCGCTTGCGAGAGACGGTTGAGGTGAATTTCAAGGGTGCCACACATTGGGATTTTGTCCCAAGATTTAGACGGGATTATTCATGTATTTATGCAGTCGTTTATCTGAAGGTAAGCATAGGTTCCGTTGTACCGTACCTTGATATAAACCACTGAATAAATACTTGAATAATCCCTTCAAAAGTCCAAGATAGACACAAAATATCCCAACGCCAAGACCTACATCCAAGATCTTTTGGCAAATAACCAAGGATTGGTAAATATCTGCGTACATCGTAATGAGGCAGATGGTGGTGTGTGTTATCGAGAGCTGACATCAAGGCGTATATGTGACACAATAAGTAGACTTTTACGAATGTCGGCCTGGTTTTTGTATGCAATTAAAAACTGCGGTTTCGGTTTCGCAGTAGCTCAGCAGAGCCTTCAGGAAAAACTTGCCACAGCCCACGGGTTAACTGGATGGGACTATGACAAGGAATTCCTGAATAAGAATTGAAGAAGGTAGTCTATAAAGAGTGTTGACCAAGAAATTAATGAAGGGCGTGGAATGAAATCAAATTTAAGGAACATCTACAAGAAATAAAGATTTATAAATATATACAAAAGACGCGTATACAAATGATGGAAACGTGATATGAAAGATATATTATAATAGAAAATAATCTGTATTAAGATACACATCATTCAGGAGGAAACTGCATACATGGAAATGAATAAGGTAAACAAGAAGGAGGAAAAAAACCGTGAGTGACAGAGAAACACAAAAACACAAACAACAAATTAATTATAAAACAAAAACAACA
>JACEEZ010025271.1:80779-91639 GCA_016584305.1 Chionoecetes opilio | reverse complement strand
AAAAAAGACACACACAACAAAACACAGGGATATATGAGAAAGGTGAGACAGCGATACAGGTAAATATATATGGGGAGAAAAAAATGGAAACAAAACTAAAACACATCCAGAAATAAAGATAGATAGCTATTGGTTAATTAATAAATAATTAATTAATCATGGGAAACACTCGTTGGAAGGAGCGCCGAATCGCCAATCCTGAAGAGCATCCTACCATCCTACTCCGACCTGTATATTTCTACTACTCTTAAAAGTTCAAATATGGGGGACCAATAATGGCCCAGATCTAACTCCAAGCTGTACAACTCTTAAAAGTTCCAAGATGAATGACCAACCATGGTCCAGATCTAACTCCAAGCTCTATTACCCGTAAAAGTTCCAAGTTGATTGACCAACCACATCTAAGGATCTTACTCCAAGCTGTTCTACCCTTAAAAGTTGCAAGATAATGACGGACCAAATATGGACCAGATTCCAATATGATGCACCAATCAATGACCAGATCCAACTCCCACATATTTGTTTTATACTGGAGGATAATAATTTTTATCCCTGAAACTGCGGGAGCAAATCAATTTTTAGTGCCACCAGTGCGGGAATGTGAGAAAAACAGTGATCATTACAGAATTGGATGCAAATCACATCAACATCAAGGTTGTAGAAATTTGCATCCGGCATTATATCTAATTTTAACCCAAACGTATTGGGTTGAGGTATGGTTGTGGTTGGGAGTTGAAATAGCTGGGGCGAAGGGTAGCAAGTCGCTTGCGAGAGACGGTTGAGGTGAATTCAATGGTGCCACACATTGGGATTTTGTCCCAAGATTTAGACGGGATTATTCATGTATTTATGCAGTCGTTTATCTGAAGGTAAGCATAGGTTCCGTTGTACCGTACCTTGATATAAACCACTGAATAAATACTTGAATAATCCCTTCAAAAGTCCCAAGATAGACACAAAATATCCCAACGCCAAGACCTACATCCCAAGATCTTTTGGCAAATAACCAAGGATTGGTAAATATCTGGGTACATCGTAATGAGGCAGATGGTGGTGTGTGTTATCGAGAGCTGACATCAAGGCGTATATGTGACACAATAAGTAGACTTTTACGAATGTCGGCATGGTTTTTGTATGCAATTGAAAACTGCGGTTTCGGTTTCGCAGTAGCTCAGCAGAGCCTTCAGGAAGGCTTGCCACAGCCCACGGGTTAACTGGATGGACTATGACAAGGAATTCCTGAATAAGAATTTAGGAAGGTAGTCTATAAAGAGTGTTGACCAAGAAATTAATGAAGGGCGTGGAATGAAATCAAATTTAAGGAACATCTACAAGAATAAAGATTTATAAATATATATAAAAGACGACGTATACAAAAGATGGAAACGTGATATAGAAAGATATATTATAATAGAAAATAATCAGTATTAACATACACATCATTCAGGAGGAAACTGCATACATGGAAATGAATAAGGTAAACAAGAAGGAGGAAAAGAACCGTGAGTGACAGAGAAACACAAATCAACAAAATATAATTATAAAACACAACTAAAACACACACACCCACCCACACACAACACACACACACAGACACACACACAAACACATACACAAACACCACATCGCACACACACACACACACACACACACACACACACACACACACACACACGTACGCACACACACAACACACACTTACACACACAAACACACACACACACACACACACTACACACACACACACACACACACACACACACACACACACACACACACACAACCACACACAACACACCACACACACACACCACACACACACACACACACACACACACACACACACACACACACACACACACACACACACACACACACACACACACACACACACACACACACACACACACACACACACACACACACACACACACACACACACACACACTAACACACACCCTCATGAAACAAAGGAACACCCGATGATCAAAAACACACAAAACGAGAACAAAAGTCTCATTACAGCAAAACAAACACCATAAAAAAAGACCACAACAACAACAAAACAACAGGGATATATGAGAAAGGTGAGACAGCGATACAGGTGAATATATGAGGGGAGAAAAAATGGAAACAAAACTAAAACACATCCAGAAATAAAGATAGATAGCTATTGGTTAATTAATAAATAATTAATTAATCATGGGAAACACTCGTTGGAAGGAGCGCCGAATCGCCAATCCTGAAAGGCATCCTACCATCCTACTCCGACCTGTATAGTCTACTACTCTTAAAAGTTCAAATATGGGGGACCAATAATGGCCCAGATCTAACTCCAAGCTGTACAACTCTTAAAAGTTCCAAGATGAATGACCAACCATGGTCCAGATCTAACTCCAAGCTCTATTACCCGTAAAAGTTCCAAGTTGATTGACCAACCACATCTAAGGATCTTACTCCAAGCTGTTCTACCCTTAAAAGTTGCAAGATAATGACGGACCAAATATGGACCAGATTCCAATATGATGCACCAATCAATGACCAGATCCAACTCCCACATATTTGTTTTATACTGGAGGATAATAATTTTTATCCCTGAAACTGCGGGAGCAAATCAATTTTTAGTGCCACCAGTGCGGGAATGTGAGAAAAACAGTGATCATTACAGAATTGGATGCAAATCACATCAACATCAAGGTTGTAGAATTTTGCATTCGTCATATAATCTATTTTATCCCAAACGAATTGAGGTGGAGGTATGGTTGTGGTTGTGAGTTGAAATAGCTGGGCGAAGGGTAGCAAGGTCGCTTGCGAGAGACGGTTGAGTGAATTCAAGGGTGCCCACACATTGAGGATTTGTCCCAGATATAGACGGCAGGATTATCTGTATTTATTGCAGTCGTTTATCTGAAGGTAGCATAGGTTCGTTTTGTACCGTACCTGATATAACCACTGGAATAAATATTGAATAATCCTCAAAAAGTGCCAAGATAGACACAAAAATATCCACGCCACAGACCTACATCTAAGATCTTGGCAATAACCAAGGATTGGTAAATATTGGGTTTACATAGTAATGAGGCAGATGGTGGTGTGTGTTATCGCGAGCTGACATCAAGGCGTATATGTGACACAATAAGTAGACTTTTACCGAATGGCGGCCATGGTTTTTGTATGCAATTGAAAAAACTGCGGTTTCGGTTTCGCAGTAGCTCAGCAGAGGCCTTCAGAAGGCTTGCCACAGCCCACGGGTTAACTGGATGACTATGACAAGGAATTCCTGAATAAGAATTTAGGAAGGTAGTCTATAAAGAGTGTTAGACCAAGAAATTATGAAGGGCGTGGAATGAAATCAAATTTAAGAAACATCTACAAATAAATTTTAAAGATTTATAAATATATTTATAAAGACGGACGGTATACAAAAGATGGAAAACGGATATAGAAAAGATATAATTATAATATAAAATAATCAGTATTAACATACACATCAGTCAGCGAGGAGGAAACTGCATACATGGAAATGAATAAGGTCAACAAGAAGGAGGAAAAAGGGAAAAAGAACCGTGAGGGACAGAGAAACACAAAACACAAATCACAAAAATATAATTATAAAACACAACTAAAACACCACACACCCACCCACACACAAACACACACACACAGACACACACACAAACACATAACACAAACACCACAAATCGCACACAACACACACCACACACACACACACACACACCACCACCACACCACACAACACGTACGCGCACACCCACAACACCCACACAACTTACCACACACAAACACACACACACACATACACACACCACACACACACACAACACAAACACACACACCACACACACAACACTCCCCACACACACACCAACACACACACACACACACACACACCAACACACAAGCACACACACACGTACCCAACACACACACACACACTTACACACACAAACACACCACACACACATACACACAGCACACACACACACACACACAAACACAAAACAACACACACACAACCACACAAACACACACAACTCACCAACACACACTCACACACACACCACACACACACAACACACAAAAACACACACACACACACACACACACACACACACACACACACACACCACACCACAAAACACACACACACACACACACACACACACACACACACACGAAACACACACCATCATGAAACCAAAGGAACACCCGATGATCAAAAACAACAAAAAAACGAGAACAAAAGTTTCATTACAGCCCCCCAAAATAAACACCATAAAAAAAATGACCACAACAAACAACCAAAAAACAACAGGAGATTATGAGAAAGGTGAGACAGCGATACAGGTGAATCTATGAGGGGAGAAAAAAAATGGAAACACAACTAAAACACATCTGACAGAAATAAAATATAGATTAGCTATTGGTTAATTAATAAATAATTAATTAATCATGGGGAATACTCGTTGGAAGGAGCGCGAATCGCTAATCCTGAAGAGATCCTACATCCTATCCGACCGGTTATAGTTACTACTCTTA
Organism: Chionoecetes opilio; assembly: GCA_016584305.1. Taxonomy (NCBI): domain Eukaryota; kingdom Metazoa; phylum Arthropoda; class Malacostraca; order Decapoda; family Majidae; genus Chionoecetes; species Chionoecetes opilio. The sequence goes on along the minus strand of JACEEZ010025271.1, from coordinate 87,079 downwards.
AAAGTCAAATTTGGGGGCCCCAATAATGGCCCAGATCTAACTCCAAGCTGTACAAACTGCTTAAAAGTTCCAAGATGAAGCCACACCATGGGTCCAATCTAACTCCAAGCTCTATTACCCGTAAAAGTTCATGATGGTGACCAACCACATCTAAGATTTACTTCCAAGCCGGTTCTACCCTTAAAAGTGCAGATAATGACGGACCACATATGGACCAGATTTTCCAATTATGATGCACCTATCAATGGACCAGATCCAACTCCCACATATTTGTTTTATAATGGAGAGAAATAATAATTCTTAGCCCTGAAACTGCGGGAAGCAATCAATTTTTAGTGCCACAGTGCAGGAATTTGAGAAAAAACGATGATCATTACAGAATGGATGCAAATAACATCAACATCAAGGTGGTAGAAGATCTGCATCCGACATTATATCTAATTTTAAGCCAAACGTATTGGTTGAGGTCATGGTTGTGGTTGGGAGTTGAAATAGGCTGGGGCGAAAGGGCAGCAAGTCGCTGCGAGAGGACGGTTGAGGTGAATTCAAGGGTGCCCACACATTGGGATTTTGTCCCAAGATTTAGATTGATTACATGTATTTTAGCAGTCGTTTATCTGAAGGTAAGCAGTAGGTCCGTTGTTACCGTACCTTGATTAAACCACTGAATAATACTTGAAAATCCTTCAAAAGTCCCAAGATAGACACAAAATATTCCAACGCCAAGACCTACATCCCAAGAATCTTTTGGCAAATAACCAAGGATTGGTTAAATATCTGAGTACATCGTAATAGGCAGATGGTGGTGTGTTGTTATCGAGAGCTGAATCAAGGCGTATATGTGACACATAAGTAGACTTTTACGAATGTCGGCCTGGTTTTTGTATGCAATGAAACCTGCCCGGTTTCGTTTCGCAGTAGCTCAGCAGAGCCTCAGAAAAGGCTTGCCACAGCCCACGGGTTAACTGATGGACTATGGGACAAGGAAATTCTGAATAAGAATTGAAAAGGTAATATAGTCTATAAGAGTGTTGGACCAAGAAATTAATGAAGGGCGTGGAATGAAACAAATTTAAGGAACATGTACAAGAATAAAGATTTATAAAATATATAAAAGACGACTGTTACAAAAGATGGAAACGTGATAGAGAAAGATATATTATAATAGAAATAATCGTATTAAGATACACATCATTCAGAGGAAACGCATACAGGCGAAATGAATAGGTAAACAAGGAGGGAGGAAAGAACCATGAGTGACAGAGAAAAACACAAAAACACAAATCAAAACAAAAATATAATTAATGAAAAACCACAACTTAAACAAACCCCCACACACCCACCAACACACAAACACACACACAAAGGACACACACACCAAACACATACACAAACACACACATCGCACACAACACACACACCACACACACACACACACACACACACACACACACACACAGTACACACCACACACACAACACACACACTTACACACACAAACACACACACACACATACCACACACCACACACCACACACACACACACACAACACACACACACACACACACACCCACACACCACCCACACACACACAACTCACACACACACATCACACACACACACACCCACACACAAACACACACACAACACACACACACACACACACACACACACACACACACACACACACAACACACACACCACACACACACACACACACACACACACACACACCCACACACAAACACAACCAACACACACACACTAAACCACACACCCTCATGAAAACAAAGGAACACCCGATGATTCAAACACACACAAAACGTAGAACAAAAGTCTCATACGCAAAACAAACACCATAAAAAAAAAGGCCACAACAACAACAACACAACAGGGATGGGATATATGAGAAAGGTGGACAGCGATACCGGTGACTAATATGAGGGGAGAAAAAATGGAAAAAAACTAAAACAACATCCAGAAATAAAGATAGATAAGCTATTGGTTAATTAATAAAATAATAATTATTAATCAGGGGAACACTCGTTGAAAGGAAGCGCCTAATCGCCAATCCTGAAGGCATCCTACCATCTAATCCGATTGTATAGTCTACTACTCTTAAAAGTTCAAAATATGGGGACCAATAAGGGCCCCAGATCTAACTCAAGCGTGTACAACTCTTAAAAGTTCCAAGATGGAAGACAAACCCATGGTCAGATCTAACTCAAGCTCTATTACCCGTAAAAGTTCCAAATGATTGACAACACATCTAAGATCTACCCAAGCGGCTTAACCTTAAAAGTTGCCAGATAATGACGGGACCCCCAAATATGGACCAGATTCCAATATGATGCACCTATCAATGACCAGATCCAACTCCCACATATTTGTTTTATACTGGAGGTTAATATCTTATCCCGAAACTGCGGAGCCAAATAAATTTAGTGCCACCAGTGCGGGATGTGAGAAAAAACGATGATCATGTACAGAATCGGATGCAAATCACATCAACATCAAGGTTGTAGAGAATTTGCATCCGGCATTATATCTAATATAAACCCAAACGTATTGGGTTGAGGTATGGTTGGGTGGGGAGTTGAAATAGCTAGGGCCGAAGGGTAGGCAAGTCGCTTGCGAGAGCGGTTGAGGTGATACAAAGGTGCCACACATTGGGATTTTGTCCCCAGATTTAGGACGGGATTATTCATGTATTTATGCAGCGGTTATCTGAAGTAAGCATAGGTTCCGTTTTGTACCGTACCTGATATAAACCACTTGAATAAATAATTGATAATCCTCAAAAAGTTCCAAGATAGGACACAAAAATATCCCAACGCCAAGACCTACATCCCAAGATCTTTGGCAAATAACCAAGGATGTGGTAAATATCTTTTTTTTGGGGGCGGTACATCGTAATGAGGCAGATGGGGTTTTGTGTGTTATCGCGAGCTGACATCAAGGCGTATATTGACACAATAAGTAGACTTTTACGAATGTCGGCCTGGTTTTTGTATGCAAATTAAAAAACTGCGGTTTCCCCCCCGGTTTCGCAGTAGCTCAGAAGAGCCTTTCAGGAAAACTTGCCAAGCCCACGGGTTAACTGGATGGACTATGACAAGGAATTCCTGAATAAGAATTGAAGAAGGTAGTCTATAAAGAGTGTTGACCAAGAAATTAATGAAGGGCGTGGAATGAAATCAAATTTAAGGAACATCTACAAGAAATAAAGATTTATAAATATATATAAAAGACGACGTATACAAAAGATGGAAACGTGATATAGAAAGATATATTATAATAGAAAATAATCAGTATTAAGATACACATCATTCAGGAGGAAACTGCATACATGGAAATGAATAAGGTAAACAAGAAGGAGGAAAAGAACCATGAGTGACAGAGAAACACAAAAACACAAATCAACAAAATATAATTATAAACACAACTAAAACACACACACCCACCACACACAAACACACACACACAGACACACACACAAACACATACACAAACACACACATCGCACACAACACACACAACACACAACACACACACACACACACACACACGTACACGCACACACACACACACACACTTACACACACAAACACACACACACACATCACACACACACACCACACACACACACACACACACACACACACACACACACACAACACACACACACACAACTCACACACACACACCACACACACACACACACACACACCACACACACACACACACACACACACACACACCACACACACACACACACACACACACACACACACACACACACACACACACACACACACACACACACACACACACTAACACACACCCTCATGAAACAAAGGAACACCCGATGATCAAAAACACACAAAAACGAGAACAAAAGTTTCATTACAGCAAAACAAACACCATAAAAAAAAGACCACAACAACAACAAAACAACAGGGATATATGAGAAAGGTGAGACAGCGATACAGGTGAATATATGAGGGGAGAAAAAAATGGAAACAAAACTAAAACACATCCAGAAATAAAGATAGATAGCTATATGGTTAATTAATAAATAATTAATTAATCATGGGAACACATCGTTGGAAGGAGCGCCGAATCGCCAATCCTGAAGAGCATCCTACCATCCTACTCCGACCTGTATAGTCTACTACTCTTAAAAGTTCAAATATGGGGGACCAATAATGGCCCAGATCTAACTCCAAGCTGTACAACTCTTAAAAGTTCCAAGATGAATGACCATCCATGGTCCAGATCTAACTCCAAGCTCTATTACCCGTAAAGTTCCAAGAGGATTTGACGCTAACCACATCTAAGGATCTTACTCCAGCTGTTTCTACCTTAACAGTGGCAAGATAATGACGGACCAAATATGGACCAGATTCCAATAGATGCACATCAATGACCAGATCCAACTCCCACATATTGTTTTATACTGGAGGATAATAATTTTATCCTGAACTTTTGGGGCCGGGAAGCAAATCAAAAATTTTTTAGTGCCACAGTGCGGCGAATGTGAGGAAAAACAGTTATCATTACAGATTGGATGCAAATCACATCAAACATCAAGGTTTGTAGAAATTGCATCCGGCATTATATCTAATTTAACCAAAAGTATTGGGTTGAGGTATGTGGTTTGTGGTTGGGAGTTGAAATAGCTAGGCGCAGGGTAGCAAGTCGATTGCGAAGACGGTTGAGGTGAATTCAAGCGGTGCCACAGATTGAGAATTTGTACCAAAAGATTAGCGGGGATTAGTCCTGTATTTATGCATTCGTTTATCTGAATGTAAAGCATAGGTTCCGTGTACCGTACCTTGATATAAACCACTGAATAAATACTGAATAATCCCTTCAAAAAGTCCCAAGATAGACACAAAATGTCCAAACGCAAGACCCACATCCCAAAGATCTTCTTTGGCAAAATAACCAAGGATTGGTAAATATATCTGCGTACATCGTAATGAGGCAGATGGTGGTGTGTTATCGAGAGATGGACATCAAGGCGTATATGTGACACAATAAGTAGACTTACGATGTCGCCTGGTTTTTTGATGCAATTGAAAACTGCGTTAGGTTTCGCAGTAGCTCAGCAGAGCCTTCAGGAAGGCTTGCCACAGCCAAGGGTTAACTGGATGGACTATGACAAGGAATTCCTGAATAAGAATGAAGAAGGTAGTCTATAAAGAGTGTGACCCCCCAAGAAATTAATGAAGGGCGTGGAATGAAAGCAAATTTAAGGAACATCTACACAAGAAATAAAGGATTTTATAAATATATATAAAAGGGACTACGTTATACAAAAGATGGAAACGTGATATAGAAAGATATATTATAATAGAAAATAATCAGTATTAACATACACATGATTCAGGAGGAAACTGAATACATGGAAATGAATAAGGTAAACAAGGAAGGAGGAAAAGAACCGTGAGTGACAGCAGAACCACAAACACACCAAATCAACCAAAATAAATATAAAACACAACTAAAACACACACACCCACCCACCACACAAACACCACCAAACACAGGAACACACACACAAAACACATACACAGACACACACATCGCACACAAACACACACCCCACACACACACACACACACACACCACACACACACACACACACACACACGTACACACACACACACACACACACAACTTACACACACAAACACACACAACAAACATACACACACCACACACACACACACACACACACACACACACACACACAACACACACACACACAACTCACACACACACACTCACACACACACACACACACACACCCACACACACACATACACACACACACACACACACACAACACAACACACACACACACACAAACACACACACACACACACACACACACACACACACACACACACACACTAAACACACCACCCTCATGAAACAAAGGAACACCCGATGATCAAAAAACACACAAAAAACGAGAAACAAAAGTTCCATTACGGCAAAACAAACACCATAAAAAAAAGACCACAACAACACAAAACAAAGGGATATATGAGAAAGGGAGACAGCGATACAGCGTGAATATATGCGGGGAGAAACAAATGGAAACAAAACTAAAAAACACATCCAGAAATAAAGATAGATAGCTAATGGTGAATTAATAAATAATTAATTAATCATGGGAACACCGTTGGAGGGAATCCCCCTTATCGCTTAATCCTGAAGGAGCCATTATACCATCCTACTCCGACCTTTATAGTCTACTACTCTTAAAAGTTCAACTAATGGGGACC
>JACEEZ010025271.1:73279-75779 GCA_016584305.1 Chionoecetes opilio | reverse complement strand
AGTAGACTTTACGAATGTCGGCCATGGTTTTTGTAGCAATTGAAAACTGCGGTTTTCGGTTTTAAGCAGTAGCCAGAGAGCCTCTAGAAAGGCTTGCAACAGCCCACGGGTAACTGGATGGGACTATGACAAGGAAGTCATGAATAAGAATTGAAGAAGGTATAGTCTATAAGAGTGTTGACAAGAAAATTATGAAGGAACGTGGAATGACAATCAATTGAAGGAACATCTTCAAAGAAATAAGATTTATAAATATATATAAAAGACGACGTATACAAATAGATGGAAACGTGATATTAAAGATATATTATAATAGAAAAATAATCAGTATTAAGATACACATCATCAGGAGGAAACGCAACATGGACATGATAAGGTAAACCAGAAGGAGGAAAAGAACCATGAGTGGACAGAGAAACACAAAAAACACAAATCAACAAAATATAATATAAAAACACAACTCAAACCCAAACACCCACCAACACACAAACACACAACACACAGACACACACACAAACACATACACAAACACACACATCGCACACAAAACCACACACACACACACACCACACCACACACACCACACACCACACACACAAACACACACCCGTACACACACACACACACACACACACACACTTTACACCACACAAACACACACACACACCATACACACCACCACACACACACACACACACACACACACACACACACACACAAACACCACACACACACACACACAAACCCCACACACACACACTCACCAACACACACACACACACACACACACACACACCACACACACACACCACACCACACACACACACACACACACACACACACACACACACACACACACACACACACACACACCACACACACAAACACACAACACACACACAACACACACACACACACACACACACTAACACACACTCATGAAACCAAAGGAACACCCGATGATCAAAAAACACACAAAAACGAGAACAAAAATCTTATACAGCAAAACAACACCATTAAAAAAAAGGACCACAACAACAACAAAACAACAGGGATATATGAGAAAGGTGAGACAGCGATACAGTGAATATTGAGGGGAGAAAAAAAATGAAAACTAAAACTAAAACACATCCAGAACTAAAGATAGCTAGCATTGGTTAATTAATAAATAATTAATAATCATGGGGAACACTCGTTGAAGGAGCGCCGAATCGCCATCCTGAAGAGATCCTACAATCCTACTCCGACCTGTATAGTCTAACTACTCTTAAAGTTCAAATCCTATGGGGGACCAATAATGGCCCAGATCTAACTCCAACGCTGACAACTCTAAAAGTTCCAAGATGAATGACAAACCATGGTCAGATCTAGCTCCAAAGCTCTTATTACCCGTAAAAGTTCCAGATGATTGACCAACACAATCTAAGGAATCTACTCCAAGCTGCTCTACCCTAAAAGTTGCAAGATAATGACGGGACAAATATGGACCAGATTCCAAATAGATGCACCTATCAATGACCAGATCCAACTCCCACATATTTGTTTTATACTGGAGGATAATAATTTTATCCCTGAAACTGCGGGAGACAAATCAATTAGTGCCAACAGTGGCGGGAATGTGAGAAAAAAACGATGATCTTACGAATTGGAATGGCAAATCACATCAAATCAAGGTTGTAGAAATCTACAATCCGGCATTATATCTAAATTTAAAACCCAAAAGTATTGGGTTGAGGTATGGTGTGGTTGGGAGTTGAAATAGCGGGGCGAAGGCAGCAAGTCGCTTGCGAGGAGACGTCGAGGTGAATTCAAGGGTGGCCAACACATTGGGATTTTGTCCCAAGATTTAGACGGGATTATCATGTTTATGCAGTCGTTTATCTGAAGGTAAGCATCGGATCCGTGTACGTACATTGATATAAACCAATGAATAAATACTTGAATAATTCCTTCAAAAGTCCAAGATAGAACAAAAATATCCAACGCCAAGACATACATTCCAAGATTCTTTTGGCAAAGAACCAAGGATTGGTAAATATCTGCGTACATCGTAATGAGGCAGATGGTGGTTGTGTGTTATCGAGAGCTGACATCAAGGCGTAGATGTGACCACAATAGTGAATTTACGAATGTCGGCCTGGTTTTTGTATGCAATTGAAAAAACTGCGTTTCGGTTTCGCAGTAGCTCGCAGAGCCCTAGAAACAGGGCTGCACAGGCCCACGGGTTAACTGGTAATGGACTATGACAAGGAATTCCTGAATTAAGAATTGAAGAAGGTAGTCTATAAGAGTGTTGACCAAGAAATTAATGAAGGGCGTGGAATGAAATCAAATTTAAGGAACATCTACAGGAAATAAAATTTATAAATATATATAAAAGACGACGTATACAAAAGATGGAAACGTGATATAGAAAGATATATTATAATAGAAAATAATCAGTATTAAGATACACATCATTCAGGAGGAAACTGCATACATGGAAATGAATAAGGTAAAC
>JACEEZ010025271.1:63279-70779 GCA_016584305.1 Chionoecetes opilio | reverse complement strand
ACACAACACACACACACACACACACACACACACACACACACACACACACAACACACACACACACACACACACACTAACACACTACCCTCATGAAACAAAGGAAACACCCGATTGATCAAAAACACACAAAAACGAGAACAAAAGTCTCCTTACAGCAAAGACAAACCCCATAAAAAAAAGCCACAACAACAACAAAACAACAGTGGATATTGGAAAGGTGAGACAGCGATACAGGTGAAGATAGAGGGGGAAAAAAAAATGGAAACAAAACTAAAACACATCAGAAATAAAAGATAGATAGCTAATGGGAATAATAAAAGAAATTAATTAATCATAGGAAAACACTCGTTGGAGGAGCGCGCATCGCCATATCCTGAAGAGCATCCTTACCATACTACTCCGACCTGTATAGTCTACACTCTTAAAAGTTCAAATTATGAGGTGGACCAATAATGGCCCAGATCTAACTCCAAGCGTATACACACTCTTAAAAGTTCCAAAATGAAATGACCAACCAGGTCCATATCTAAACTCCAGCTCTATTACCCGTAAAAGTTCCAAGATGATGACCAACCACATCTAAGGAATCTTACTCCAAGCTGCTCTACCCTTAAAGTTGCAAGATAACGACGGACCAAATATGGACCAGATTCCAATATGAGCCACCTATCAATGACCAGATCCAAACTCCCACATATTTGTTTTATACTGGAGGATAATAATTCTTATCCCTGAAACTGCGGGAGCAAATCAATTTTTAGTGCCACCAGTGCGGGAATGTGAGAAAAACGATGATCATTACAGAATTGGATGCAAATCACATCAACATCAAGGTTGTAGAAATCTGCATCCGGCATTATATCTAATTTTAACCCAAACGTATTGGGTTGAGGAATGGTTGTGGTTGGGAGTTGAAATAGCTGGGGCGAAGGGCAGCAAGTCGCTTGCGAGAGACGGTTGAGGTGAATTCAAGGGTGCCACACATTGGGATCTTGTCCCAAGATTTAGACGGGATTATTCATGTATTTATGCAGTCGTTTATCTGAAGGTAAGCATAGGTTCCGTTGTACCGTACCTTGATATAAACCACTGAATAAATACTTGAATAATCCCTTCAAAAGTCCCAAGATAGACACAAAATATCCCAACGCCAAGACCTACATCCCAAGATCTTTTGGCAATTAACCAAGGATTGGTAAATATCTGCGTACATCGTAATGAGGCAGATGGTGGTGTGTGTTATCGAGAGCTGACATCAAGGCGTATATGTGACACAATAAGTAGACTTTTACGAATGTCGGCCTGGTTTTTGTATGCAATTGAAAACTGCGGTTTCGGTTTCGCAGTAGCTCAGCAGAACCTTCAGGAAGGTTGGCACAGCCCACGGGTTATCTGGATGGACTATGACAAGGAATTCCTGAATAAGAATTGAAGAAGGTAGTCTATAAAGAGTGTTGACCAAGAAATTAATGAAGGGCGTGGAATGAAATCAAATTTAAGGAACATCTACAAGAAATAAAGATTTATAAATATATATAAAAGACGACGTATACAAAAGATGGAAACGTGATATAGAAAGATATATTATAATAGAAAATAATCAGTATTAAGATACACATCATTCAGGAGGAAACTGCGTACATGGAAATGAATAAGGTAAACAATAAGGAGGAAAAGAACCATGAGTGACAGAGAAACACAAAAACACAAATCAACAAAATATAATTATAAAACACAACTAAAACACACACACCCACCCACACACAAACACACACACACAGACACACACACAAACACATACACAAACACACACATCGCACACAACACCACACACACACACACACACACACACACACACACACACACACACACGTAACACACACACACACACACACACACTTACACACACAAACACACACACACACAACACACACACACACACACACAACACACACACACACACACACACACACACACACACACACACACACACACACCACACACAACCACACACACACACACACACACACACACACAACACACACACACACACACACACACACACACACACACACACACACACACACACACACACACACACACACACACACACACACACACACACACACACACACACACACACACACACACACACACAACACTAACACACACCCTCATGAAACAAAGGAACACCGATGATCAAAAACACACAAAAACGAGAACAAAAGTCTCATTACAGCAAAACAAACACCATAAAAAAAGACCACAACAACAACAAAACAACAGGGATATATGAGAAAGGTGAGACAGCGATACAGGTGAATATATGAGGGGAGAACAAAATGGAAACAAAACTAAAACACATCCAGAAATAAAGATAGATAGCTAAAGGTTAATTAATAAAATAATTAATAATCATGGGGGAACACTCGTTGGACGGGAGCGCCGCCATCGCCAATCCTGAAGAGCAATCCTTTACACCTACTCAGACTGTATAGTCTATACTCTTAAAAGTTCAAATATGGGGGACCAAATAAGGCCAGACAGATCTAACTCCAAGGTACAACTCTTACAAGTTCCAAGATGAATGGACCAACCATGGTCCAGAATCTAACTCCAAGCTCTCTTACGTAAAAAGTTCCCAAGATGATTGGACACAACCACATCTAAGGATTCTTACTCAAGCGCTATACCCTTAAAAGTTTCAGATAATGGGATCAAAATATGGACCAGATTCCCAATATGAGCAACTCATCAATGAACCAGATCCAACTCCACATATTGTTTTATACCTGGAGGATAATAATTCTTATCCTGAACACTGCGGGAGCTTATCAATTTTTAGTGCACCAGTGCGGGAATGTGAGAAAAACGATGATCATTACAGAATTTTGTGTATGCAAATCACATCAACATCAAGGCTTGTAGAAATCTGCATCCGCATTATAGCTAATTTTACCCAAACGGTATTGGTTGAGGTATGGTTTTGGTTGGGAGGTTGAAATAGTGGGCGAAGGGCAGGCAAGTCTGCTGCGAGAGGACGGTTGAGGTGAATTCAAGGGTGCACACATTGGATTTGTCCCAAGATTTAGACGGGATTATTCAGTATTTATGCAGTCGTTTATCTGAAGGTAAGCATGAGTTTCCGTTGTACCGTACCTTGATATACACCACTGAATAAATACTTGAATAATCCCTTCAAATAGTCCCAAGATAGACACCAAATAATCCCAAACGCCAAAGACCTAATCCCAAGATCTTTTTGGCAAATAACCAAGGATTCGGTTAAATATCTGCGTACATCGTAATGAGGCAGAATGGGGTGTGTGTTATCGAGAAGCTGACATCAAGGCGTATATGTGACACAATAAGTAGACTTTACGAAGTCGGCCTGGTTTTTGTACTGCAATTGAAAACTGCGGTTTCGGTTTCGCAGTAGCCTCAGCAGAGCCTTCAGAAAGGCTTGCACAGCCCACGGGTTAACTGGATGGACTATGAAAGAATTTTCCTGAATAAGAATGAAGAGGTAGTCTATAAAGAGGTTTGAACCAAGAAATTAATGGAATGGCGTGGAATGAAATCAATTGAAGGAAAAACATTACAAGAAATAAAGATTTATAAATATATATAAAAGGGAACGACGATACAAAAGATGGAAACGTGATATAGAAAGAATATTTAAAGAAAATAATCAGTATTAAGATAACATCATTCAGGAGGAAAACTGATACATGGAAATGAATAAAGTAAACAAGAAGGAGGAAATGAACCATGAGTGACAGAGAAACAAAAAAAACAACCAAATTCAACAAAATATAATTATAAAAACCACAACTAAAAAACACACACAACCCACCCACACACAAACACACAACACACGACACCACACACAAACATACACAAACACACACATCGCACACAACACACGCCACACACACACACCACACAACCACACCACACACACCACACACCACACACACGTACACCGACACACACACACACACACTTACACACACAAACACACACACACACATACCAACACCACCACACACACACACACACACACACACACACACACACACAACACACACACACACACACACACACACACACACAAACACACACACACACCACACACACACACCACAACACACAACTCACACCACACACACACACACCACACACACACACAGACACACACACACACACACACACACACACACACAACACACACACACACACAAACACACACACACACACACACACACACAACACACACACACACACACACACACCACACACACACACACACACACACACACACACACACTAACACACACCCTCATGAAACAAAGGAACACCCGATGATCAAAAACACACAAAAACGAGAACAAAAGTCTCATTACAGCAAAACAAACACCATAAAAAAAAGACCACAACAACAACAAAACAACAGGGATATATGAGAAAGGTGAGACAGCGATACAGGTGAATATATGAGGGGAGAAAAAAATGGAAACAAAACTAAAACACATCCAGAAATAAAGATAGATAGCTATTGGTTAATTAATAAATAATTAAGTAATCATGGGGAACACTCGTTGGAAGGAGCGCCGAATCACCAATCCTGAAGAGCATCCTACCATCCTACTCCGACCTGTATAGTCTACTACTCTTAAAAGTTCAAATATGGGGGACCAATAATGGCCCAGATCTAACTCCAAGCTGTACAACTCTTAAAAGTTCCAAGATGAATGACCAACCATGGTCCAGATCTAACTCCAAGCTCTATTACCCGTAAAAGTTCCAAGATGATTGACCAACCACATCTAAGGATCTTACTCCAAGCTGTTCTACCCTTAAAAGTTGCAAGATAATGACGGACCAAATATGGACCAGATTCCAATATGATGCACCTATCAATGACCAGATCCAACTCCCACATATTTGTTTTATACTGGAGGATAATAATTTTTATCCCTGAAACTGCGGGAGCAAATCAATTTTTAGTGCCACCAGTGCGGGAATGTGAGAAAAACAGTGATCATTACAGAATTGGATGCAAATCACATCAACATCAAGGTTGTAGAAATTTGCATCCGGCATTATATCTAATTTTAACCCAAACGTATTGGGTTGAGGTATGGTTGTGGTTGGGAGTTGAAATAGCTGGGGCGAAGGGCAGCAAGTCGCTTGCGAGAGACGGTTGAGGTGAATTCAAGGGTGCCACACATTGGGATTTTGTCCCAAGATTTAGACGGGATTATTCATGTATTTATGCAGTCGTTTATCTGAAGGTAAGCATAGGTTCCGTTGTACCGTACCTTGATATAAACCACTGAATAAATACTTGAATAATCCCTTCAAAAGTCCCAAGATAGACACAAAATATCCCAACGCCAAGACCTACATCCAAGATCTTTTGGCAAAAAACCAAGGATTGGTCAATATCTGCGTACATCGTAGTTAGGCAGATGGTGGTGTGGTGATCGAGAGCTGGACATCAAGGCGTATATGTCGTTCACAATAAGTTCGACTTTTCCTGAATGTCGGCCGGTTTTTGTACGCAATTGAAAACTGCGGTGTCGGTTTCGCAGTAGGAGCCTCAGCAGAAGCCTTCAGGAAAGGCTTGCCACAAGCCCAGGGTTAACTGGATGGACTATGGACAAGGAATTCATGATAAGAATTGAAGAAGGTAGTCTAGTAAAGAGTGTTGGACAAGAAAATTAATGAAGTGCGTGAAATTGAATTCAAATTTAAGGAACATCTACAAGAAATAAAGAATTTATAAATATATATAAAAGACCAGGTTATTACCTAAGATGGAAACGTGATATAGAAAGAAAGATATATTATATAGAAAATAATCAATATTAAAGATACACATCATTCAGGAGGACAACTGCATACAGAATGAATAAGGTAAAACAAGAAGGTAGGAAAAGGAACCATGATGACAGAGAAACACAAAAAACACAAATCAAACAAAATATAATTATAAAACACAAATTAACACCCACACACCCAACCCACCACAAACCCACCACACAGGACACAAACACAAACACATACACAAAACACAACATCGCACACAACACACACACACACACACACACAACACACACACACACACACACAACTCACACACACACACTCAACACACACACACACACACACCACACCACACACACCACACACACACACACACACACACAACCACACACACACACACACACACACACCACCACACACACACACACACACACACACCACACACACACACACAGACACACACACACACACACAAACACACACACTAAACCACACCCTCATGAAACAAAGGAACACCCGATGATCAAAAACACACAAAAAAACGAGAACAAAGTCTCACAACAGCAAAAACAAACACCATAAAAAAAGACCACAACAAAACAACAAAACAACAGGCGATATATGAGAAAGGTGAGGACAGCGATACAGGTGAATATAGAGGGGGAGAAAAAAAATGGAAAACAAAACTAAAACCCATCAGAATAAAGATAGATACCTAATGGTTAATTAATAAATAATTAATTAATCATGGGGAAACAACTCGTTGGAGGGAGGCCGATCTCCAATCCTGAAGAGCATCTACCCATACTACTCCGACCTGTATAGGCTACTACTCTTAAAAGTTCAAAAACAATATGGGGGACCAATAATGGACCAGATCTAACTTCCAAGCTGTACAACTCTTAAAAGTTCCAAGATGAATGACCAACATTGCCAGATCTAACTCCAAGCTCTATTACCCGTACAAAGTTCCAAGATGATTGACCAACCACATCTAAGGATCTTACTCCAAGCGCTCTCACCCTAAAGTGCCAAGATAATGACTGACCAAATAGGACCAGATTCCAATATGAGCCACCTATCAATGACCAGATCCAACTCCCAACATATTTGTTTATACTGGAGGATATATAATTCTTATCCTAACTGCGGGAGCAAATCAATTTTTTAGTGCCACCAGGCGCGGAATGTGAGAAAAACGATGATCATACAGAATTGGATGCAAATCACATTAACATCAAGGTTTGTAGAAACTGCATCGGCATTATATCTAATTTTAACCCAACGTATTGGGTTGAAGGTATGGTGTGGTTGGGAGTTGAAATATCTGGGCGAAGGCAGCAAGTCGCTTGCGAAGAGACGGTTTTGAGGTGAATTCAAGGTGCAACACATTGGGATTTTGTCCAAGCTTTAGGACGGATTATTCAGGTATTTATGCAGTCGTTTATCTGAAGGTAAGCATAGGTTTCCGTTGTACCGTACCTTGATATAAACCACTGAATAATACTTGAATAATCCCTTCAAAGTCCCAAGATAGACACAAAATATCCCAACGCCAAGACCTACATCGCAGATTCTTTTGGCAAAGTAAACAAGGATTGGTAAATATCTGCGTTACATTGTAATGAGGCAGATGGTGGTGTGTGTTATCGAGAGCTCTGACATCAA